>JARBWK010001349.1:0-19694 GCA_030556195.1 Anolis apletophallus | reverse complement strand
GCTTTCTTGATTAAAGCTGTTGAAGAAATAAATAATATATAGTAAACCCTAAGATGCTAAGGCAGTGAGTAGGAAGAAATTCTACATTCAAATGGAGCAATAATTCTCAAAGAATGATTTCATCCAACATTTGATTGTAAAGGATGTTTAAATGAAAATTCTCTAATCACACTGGCTTATAATGCTTCCATCGTTTTGCATAATAGAGTTTTGCTTTTATCATTATACTTAGCAAGCTACTATTATCTCTTTCCATAATCTCTATTATGTAAAACAACAAGAACACCAGGCACTGTTCCCCTTTCTATTTTCGTGCACCTCATTCAAAATGTAACATATAAATATTTAAGAATTAATTGTGCTGTTGTTTGCTTTGGAACCACAGACATACAGAATTTTTTATATGTCTGCCCTGAATGTGACTGAGATATGTTCCCTTGAGGCAACAATTCTAGCAATGATAAGGTCATAACTAGTGTTTGCTATGAAGGGAATAAGTGCTGCTACATCTAATGTTTTCTTAAATGATTCCGAATATTGGAAATTTAATGGTAATACTTTGAAATTATAATTAAATGCATCAAGATAAGTGTTGCCCATTTCAATATGAGTTCATAGACTTCAATTTTCTTGTAAGGCTGGAAGTGGGAGCATCCTGGTATGTGGAAGTCACCCAAAGTTCTGTTTGAGCCCAGAAATCTTGTTAGAGAGTGGGCTTACTTGACATGCCTATGTTTTAAATGATTGCTGGAAGCAAGAACGGAATGCACAAAGAAAATGGTGATGACTTAGCCAGTGACTTAACGTTATATGAAAAATTCCTCCCCTTTGATGACTCTCATGTGGCTTGCATTATGCTATAGCCTGGGCCATCTTCTCCTTTAATATACTGAAGAGTCTCTCTCTCTCTCTCTCGGCATTACTTCGCGAACGAAGATTCTTAGGAAGGACTCATTCCACGCTTTTTACAAGCGCGTTGATGACTAAAAAGGCCAATCTGAGATAGGCAAGTTCGGTTGCAGAAAGCACAGCAGAAAGTCTCCTTGGGTGATGTTGTTTCCAAGTTGTGGTTCTTTCTGCGTTATCGTTTCTCTTCGAGACCCATTCGGCGTGTCTTCTCGAAAGAGGCTGCAGCATTGTGGATAGTGCATCTCCCTGCCTCCCGATGTGAGGCCAGGGTGGACCATTGTTGGTGATCAATCTGGCCGAGCCTGAGATGTTGTTTCAGGGTGTCCTTATATCTCTTTTTGGGGGCGCCTCTCTTGCGCTGACCCGTGACGAGTTCACCGTAGAGTAGTATCTTTGGGAGGCGGTGGTCCTCCATCCTAGAGATGTGCCCAGCCCAGCGCAGCTGAGTTCTCAATAGCATGGCCTCAATGCTGGTGATCCCTGCTTGCTCAAGGGCAGCAACATTAATCACATAGTCAGTGTTGAAATTAATGGCAAAATGCTGTAGTTCAATATGTTTATACTGAAGTCTAGATGAATGTGATTTGTCTGGCTCATGAGATGCATGATAGAAGTAAGCAGATTTCCGCTCTCATGAGCGCCATCTAGCGGTAGAATAATATTATAGTCTGAAGGTATAAACATTGTTACTTGGCCCTGCCTACTGGCTCACTCTCTTCCAATCACAGCGATGAAGAAGGGAGGAGTTTAGAGATGCTGTAGTTTTTCTGCTGTGTGCCTCCATTTTGTGTGCCTCGTGGCATGTTTCTCCTGTTCTAACTTGTTTGAACATGCTGTAGCATGTCTGTTACTGCCTTTATATTTGCTTTTCTACAATAAAGTAGAAATGCTTTAATAACATGACATGCTTGCTCAGATGTTTTATTTCCAGTTTGAGTCCTCATATGCCACATTTGCTGTAAACTCTTTTGAACTGCTTCTCTGCTGCGATTTATACTTTGCACAAACCCTTTTTTTGAACAACAGTCAGTCCAGTGTATATTTAGGATTGAAGAGTAAGGTTAGGTTGTACATTCAGGGTAAACCCTGACCTGGGAGGGCAGATATCTTTCATTCTCTGGTGCCAAAAGATCCATTTTTTATCAGCCCGTTATTGGGGGGGGGGGGGCGTTCCCACCCAGGCTCCCCTTCCCAGTACGGGGGTTAAGGAGGATTCTTCTTACCTGTTGTTTCTACTCTAGAGGAGGTGCTTGGCTGCAGGCCCTGCCAGGCTCCTGCATGCCACACAAACTCTCCTTAGAAAGAAAGTGCATATGTGGCATGCAGACCCGGGCCCCTGTGCCTGTCAGGGGCTAGAACTGAGCGCCTCTTACTCTGTGATGCCAAAAAGTAGGCCAGGAGTGGGGACCCACTCATGCTTGCTTTTGTGTTAAGCTGATTTTTGTAGCGGGAGGGGCCTTCCTATTTGATGCTTCCAAAGAAACAAAAGACATGCAAGAAATGAAGGAAACTGGAGAAACAAATTCAGCACACAACTCTATTGAATAGGGTGCAGCCATAAAAGTCCCAGACTGCTAATGTCTTAGGATGATGGTGGTAGAATTCATGGATTTGTTAGGATTTGGTCTCTTTTGAAACTGAAGATCCAATCTTGTAACTTGCCATAGTGTTAATATTTGAAATAACTGATAACATTTTGGAAAATTGTGATTTGTGAACTCATTATCACTTGAGATAACTCTTTCTGCAACATCCTAATTAAACTTACGAAAACTTCAAGCAGAAATCATATTAAAACTCCTTTAACATTTTCAAGCTGATGATACAAATGATGTCTAGTTCTTAGTAAAATTTATATTATTCCTTGATTTTGATGGTGTATTGATTCAGTTCCATGTGCCGCCTCACACAACAGTGAATTGATGTTAAAAGCTTGGCTTACAAAAGAAAATAAAGCTCATAAATAGAATATTGCTTTCAGTGCTTCCCCTTTTCCCCAAACATACAATTTGGCAGTCAGCACCATTAAGCAAAAAAGATTATAAAAGTAAAATGCATTGCAGAATTTGTCATCTTGAAAGCTTTGCACTGTCCATTAGCTATGGTATGGCAGCTCACCAGGCTCTTGAAGAAGAAACAAGGAAAGTAACTGAGATTGCAGGAACTGTGGATTGCTATATGCCCAGTAACCTGTATTCACGTTGTGGGGATAAATTATGTTGCTACTGTATTGCATTACTATACGCAATGTATAGGTGTTAGAGTTTCAGACAGTCACTCTTCCAACTACAGTTGCAAAAATTCCCATGCTGGAGATTTTGGGCATTGTAGTCAAATAGTAACTTTTCCAAGTTTTGGTGTACTGAGGCTTTTGCATTTCTCCTAGCACAGGAACTATTACTTGAAAGCAGCAGTGAACAAATCTAGCTTGCAGGCTGCACGTGCCCCTAAGTCCTCCAAGTGCTGTTCAGAGGACCGTGGAAAGCAGTTGGCCAAGTTTTTGCCTCGTTGGGCCAATTTACATAGAAAATACCCCAGGAAGCCCTTTCTTCATTATCGTACTGTTTGGTTTCTCTGATAGAGTTTACATTGTACCCCTGTTATTCCTCTCTTATGAATATTTAATTTTGTAGGACATATTCCTGAACAAATAGTTCAAATGTTCATGGTGTACTCCCAAGACAAATATACATTGTAGGGTTGGTCTCTGCGGTTTAAAAATTATTTGAAATCGGATTAAATTCGTACAAAAAGCTAATTTAATTGTTTTTTGAACCACATGCTCCAACCTGGAAGTATAATTTCCTTACCGAACCTGCCCCCCCCATTTTTCTTAATTATTGTAATTAGAACGTATCTTCCCCTCTCAGTAGAGATTCTTCTAACAGAAATATCTATGTCCTCCAAAATTACTTTTCAGGGTGACTTACAGAGTAATGTAAACACACTGAGTCATAGACTAACACTGTCTATATGAAAAGACCAAACATTAAATAAGTATGCAATGTTTGGTCTTTTCATATAGACAGTGTTAGTCTATGACTCAGTGTGTTTACATTGCTGTTTATTCATAGTCGTTTTTTGTCTGTTGTATTGACTTACACAGTACACACACACATCAGAGAGTCCTGTCCCAGCCTTCTGTCTGGTCGGGGGAAGCAGGGGGAAGCATGCTAAAGCATTGCCAAAACCGCAGACATGAGGAATGGAGGGCCGAGGGAAGGGACCGATCCATTGCCTCTGCCATCCATTCCTCATGTCTGCGGTTTTGGCAATGCTTTAGCATGCTTCCCTTCTTCTCCGACCAGACAGAAGGCAGGGACAGGACTCTCTGGTGTGTGTGTGTACTGTGTAAGTTACCCTGAAGAAGCCCAGGCTGCAGCGCTCGCTTGGGGAGAGAATGCCATCAATCAGGCCAGCTGAGCCAGCAGATCAACAAGGGTGGTTCCTGCAAAGGAAGTAGACAAGCAGAGCGTTCCACAATCGGCTTGGGGTGATGCATTAACTGCTTATCTACTTCCTATGCGGGAACCACCTTGTTGATCTGCTGGCTCAGCTGGCCTGATGGGATTCTCTCCCCAGCCAGCGCTGCAGCCTGGGCTTCTTCTGCGTTTTCCTCAGCGGGCTATTGAGATCACTCCCGAGTGGATTACAACACATGTAATTGTGGATTACAAGTAACCGACCCCTATTCCTGCAAAGATTACCTGATATTATGAGTGGATAGACTACTACCCTTGCGGAAACCACCCCTGTAGACTTGCTTGCTTTCCTCTCACACCTGCCAATACATTGTGATTGCACCAGCCTCCTCCCCCTCCTCCCCCTCCTCCTCCTTTTTGCTGCTTCCAAGAATAGAATACCCTCCTCCCTCCCTCCCTCCTTCCCTCCTTCCTATTTGGAGTCCCATCTAGAATTCAGTGTGGTTTATTCCAGTTTTGGCCTACAACTCCCAGAAATCCCAGCCAGTTTACCAGCTGCTAGGATTTCTGGGAGTTGTAGGCCAAAAACATCTGGAATAAGCATGCGCTGGAATAAGAACTAATAACGAATTTTGTTATTAATTACGTTACATTTCAGAAATTTTTTGAATTTTTTTGTAAGTCTTTCTATTACTAATTTAAAAAAATCATCCCCCCTCCAATTGTATTTTAGAACCACTTTTTATGGATCAACCAAGCCTAATACGTTGAATTAGTCCATCAAAAATACTTTTAGAATTTCTTTATAATTGCTTGGATTTTTTCTCTCTAAATAAGATGATTCACATCAATGCCTGTCTCCACTTGCTTTTTCTTCTGAATAGCATCATGAGGTGACTACTTCAGGGAGAAGGATATGGGAGCTATGAATTGCATAGTTTCCCTCATCCTTGTCTGTCTTCCAAATTCCAAGCCACCTTCTATGTCTCCTAAGGAATCCCTAGGACAGCCAACTAGCAATGGTGAGAACAGCCACAGAACTATAGATTGGTTCAAGATTGGGAAAGAAGTATGGCAGGGCTATATACTCTCACCCTACTTATTCAACTTGTATGCAGTACATATCATGCGATGGTGTGGGGGTTGATGAATCCAAGTGTGGAGTTTAAATTGCTGGAAGAAACATTAACAATCTTAGATATGCAAATGATACCACTTTGATGGCTGAAAGCGAGAAGTAGCTGAGGAGCCTTCTAACCAAGGTGAAAGAAGAAAGTGCAAAAGCTGGATTGCAGTTTAACATCAAAAAACAGACTGATTGATAATTGGCAAATAGAGTGAGTAAACATGGAGACAGTGCCAGACTTTGTATTTCTAGACACAAAGCTTACTGCAGACACAGACTGCAGCAAGAAATCAGAAGACGGAATAACCAATCTTGATAAAATAGTGAAGAGTAGAGACATCAGACTGACAACAAAGATCCGCATAGTTAAAGCAATGGTATTCCCCATAATAACCTATGGATGTGAGAGATGGACCATAAAGAAGGCTGAGTGAAGGAACATAGATGCTTTTGAACTGTGGTGTTGGAGGAAAATTTTGAGAGTGCCTTGGACTGCAGGAAGATCAAACTAGTCCATACTCCAGGAAATGAAGCCTGAATGCTTACTGGAGGGAAGGATATTGAATGCAAAGATAAAATACTTTGGCTCCATAATGAGAAGACAGGATAGCTTGGAGAAGATAATGATGCTGGGGGGGAAAGGGATGAAAAAGGAAGAGGGGCCAACCAAGGGCAGCAAATTTCCTGGGCAGTGTAGTGAATCCGTGGAGCAGCTGGAGAAACTGTTGTCAGAAGTCAATATAATGAGGTTCTAAGTCCTGCTGAAACCAGTCATTTCTTCCTTCTCACTGCATATCTTTGAATTGTTGGAAATAAAGAGTTAAGTGAACAGTTTATACCTGTTGTAGTATCTGAGTAGATTTCCACTGTGGAGTAATCAATTAATCAGCTGTGTGCTGAGCTGTGTTTGGGGAGTGGTTTCCTGGTTGCTATAAAATCTCTCTGCTGTGCTAAATGTGTGGGGGGGATTGAAGAAGAAGAAAGTCTGGCCGAGCGTTTGGCTGATAAGGAGGAGGAGAAAGAGTTTGTTTGAAAAGACACACTGATATCTTTGCCAAGGCTAATGACAAAGAAAACTGAAGACTCTGTTTATCCTGTTACTGTTTTGTGGTAGTTTTGTTTTTCTCTGGAGAACCACTTCATGGATGCAAACTACTGTAGCAGAAGGATCTGTGAGTCTCGGAGCGTGAGCAAACAAAACCTCCTGTATCTATGTTTGTGTTTTTGCACTGCCATGCAAGAGAATTTATCTTGTAGTGGATATATTTGCTGACTGGACTATACTTTATGAATTTTACAACATTAAAGAACTGAAGTCAACCTTTGCAACAAGAAACTTCAAGTGTCCTAAGTTCTTCCGCTTGCCGCTGTGTTTTTCCTTTTAAGGTGGAGTTGGGAATTTTATTTCCATCATTCCCAGCTTCCTACATATTTCAACAGGTTATGGGCCCAGTACCTCTATGAACGATGTTGTTTCTGGAAGTTCTACTCGGGAGTAAATTTTTCTTTCTACTCGAGAGTAAGAGGACAAAGTGTGGAAGTTCTACTCGGGAGTAAATTTTTCTTTCTACTCGAGAGTAAGAGGACAAAGTGTGGAAGTTCTACTCGGAGTAAATTTTTCTTTCTACTCGAGAGTAGGAGGTTTGTCTTCTGGAGTAAAGTATTTGGACACTTTTTGTTGTAATTTTTTACAGTCCTGAAGTTTAGAGATGGCTGGAATGTTTAAGTTGGCATTTCAGAAACTAAATGGTCGAAATTATCTTACATGGGCTGAGAAGATGAAATGCTATCTCATCACACAAAGTTTGTGGAAAGCTGTGAATGCCCTCCCAGCTGATGATGACGATGAGGAACTGGAAATGGACCAAAAGCCAGAGCCTTTATTCTGCTTGGGGTCGAAGACCAGCAACTTGTCCATGTGAGAAGATTAGAGCATGCCAAGGAAGTTTGGGATTGCTATAAAACTCTTTATCAGAGACCTAGTGCTGGCTCGAAAATTGTTCTTTGCAGGAAACTGTTTTCTCTTCGATTTGAGAGTGGATGCATAGAAGATCATGTGAATGCTATGCTGTCTATCTTTTCTGATTTGGAGCAACGCGGATTGCAGTTTGAAGAAGACTTGAGAGCTCTTATTTTGTTGGGGAGTTTGGGAAAAGGTTTTGATATTTTTGTTGACTGTCTTGTAAATATTCAGGATAAAGATTTGAATGTTGATTATATTTCCTCAAAACTCTATGAGTGGGTGGCTCAGAAACAAGTTAGAACTTCTGTTTCTAATTATCACAACAAAATAGAGAGACAAACTAAGTCTGTTTATGAGTCTGAGGCAGCTTGCATAGCTAAAGCTCATAAAAATTTAAGTTGCTGGCGTTGTTCAGAAAAAGGACATTTTGCAAGAGATTGTAAAAGCCCCCAATGAATACTCAAAAGAAAAATGTGAAACATAGTTTTACAAAGCCCAGAGATAGAAGCTCTGATTTTTCTTTAATTGCCCATGTTGTGGATGATAGCTGTTTAGCTAGTTCTTGGGTGATTGATTCTGGAGCCACTCGAAGTTTAACTAAAGATTTATCTTTGCTTCATGATTTGCACGAAGCTCCAGTGACCTCTATCACTTTGGCAAATGGTCAGAGAGCAAGTGTAAATAGGGCTGGGGCTGTTTTTATTGAAAAACTTGCTTTAAAGTTAAATGAGGTCTTGCATGTTAATAATCTGGCATATAACATCTTAAGTGTTAAAGAATTGATGAAAATGGGTTATGCTGTTATCTTTGAAAATGGTGAATGTTTAATCAGAAATTCTTATGGAGTCAGGATTGTAATCAAGGAAGAAAATGGTCTTTTTCTACTCAAAAATGTAAATGTATCTGTAGGATGTGTAGATGTTGAGAATTGCCCAGGTAATGGACAGCCGATTCATAACAAATGTGTTCATCTATGGCATAGAAGGCTAGGTCATTGTGGATGGGATAGAATCATCCAAACTGTGAACAAAACAGGTTTGGATATATGCAAATGCAATAAGTACTTGGACTGTACTATATGCATGAAGACAAAGTTAAAAGCCACCCCGGTGGCTAAGACAAGTTCCAGAGAGACTAGTGAAATTCTCTCTTTGGTACATATGGATTTATGTGGCCCATTTACAAATTCTTTAGTGGGTTCTCGTTATTTTCTCATTTTGGTGGATGACTTTTCTCGTTATAATTTTGTGTTCTTTCTTCGAGAAAAATCTCAAGTTGTACAAAAAGTTGACGAATGGTTAAGGCTTATGCGAACTCAATTCCCAGAACACCGTGTAAAATCTGTTCAGTCAGATAGAGGTGGAGAATTTGTTAACAAAAAGATGAATGCTTTATTTAAGAAATATGGGATAAAGCACAGATTATCTAATGCATATGTCCACCAGGAAAATGGGATTGCAGAAAGATGGATTGGTACGTTGCGCAGCATGGGAAGAAGTATGCTGGCAGATGCAGAGATGCCTAATAGGTTTTGGGCAGAGGCGGTAGCAAACGCCAGTTTTGTAACCAATAGATTATGGTCCAGAAGTGTTGGACAAGTTCCTTATTTTCTGTTTTATGGAAAGAATCCAGATTTGAGTTTTTAAAGAATATTTGGAAGTACTGCTTATGTTTTAGTTCCTTCTGAACAGAGGAGGACAAATGAACAAGCATGGAAACAAATGGTCTTTTTTGGGATACTCTTCTGAATCAAAAGGTTATCGGTTCTGGAGTAGTGGTAGTCGAGTAACTATTTCCAGGAATGCTAAATTTGAAGAAAACACCCGTTGGGAGAAGATCCATGCTAATCATGAGATTTTCATGCCTTTTGAGAACAAGTTAGTTGCGGATTCTATGGAAGTAAAGGAAGAGGGTTCTCTTCAGAATGAAGAAAGTGTGACTTCTGGAGGGGAAACTGAAAGCAAAGATGAGCAGGTTGACGTAGTTCCTCGAAGGTCTTCCAGGTCTAATATTGGTGTTCCACCGGATCGTTTGCAAGTTGGTCTGGTTATGGAGGATGCAAACTGGACAGAGCCTGTGGGCTACAAAGACATGTTAAAAAGGCCAATATCTGAACAAGATAATTGGAGGAAAGCTATGGAAAAAGAGTTTAACTCTTTAATGGATCTAGGAGTTATGGAGGTTTCCGAGGTTCCATCAGAAGTTAAGCCTGTCAGTTGTAGATGGGTATATAAGCGGAAGGTATCAGAGCAGGATGGTTTTGTGTTCAAGGCGAGACTAGTCGCTCGCGGTTTTCGAACAACGATATTTGGAGAGCTATGATGATGTGTTTAGCCCCACTGTGAAAACAGAAACTTTAAGACTAGCTTTATCTGTAGCTTGTCAGAGTAAATGGGTGATCCATCATTTTGATGTGGAAACAGCATATTTACATGCTGATCTTGAGGATAGTGTATATATGACTGCTATTCCTGGTTTTGAAGATCACCTGCGCTCAGGTGTTTACAAATTACGAAATCGTTGTACGGGCTGAAGCAAAGTGCCCGAAATTGGAACATGCATCTGGACAAAGTATTGTCTGATTTAAATTTCCAGCGTAGTAAGGTGGATCCTTGTTTGTATTTGAGAGGATCGGGAGATCAACAGATGTGTGTTGTTGTTTTTGTTGACGATATTTTGTGCATGGGTAAAAATTCCAAAGTAGTGGGTCTAGTTTTTAAGAAACTGGCAGAGAAATTAAAAATTAAAGATTTAGGTTTGGTAAAAAAATACCTTGGAATAAATTTTGAAAAAATTGAAAATGGCCTGAGACTGAATCAGTCTGACAAAATTGTTGAATTGTTAAAGAGAACCAGGATGTCTGATGCTAAAGTAGCCAATACCCCTATGGCAGTAGAATTTCTTTCTAGCGTGGAGGGGAAACCTTTCCTAAATAATTATGTCTATAGATCAGTAGTGGGTAGTTTGTTGTATCTATCAAATGCTACTAGGCCTGACATAAGTTTCGCTGTGGGGGTGCTTAGTAGGAAAGTTGAGAATCCCACTGAAACGGATTGGGCTGGAGTAAAAAGAGTGTTGCGGTATTTAAAAGGTACTGTATCAAAAGTGTTGGAGATTTGTCCAAACTCATCGGAAAGTATTGAAGTTTTTCTGATAGTAGTTTTGCAAATATGGTTGACAAAAAGTCTGTGTCAGGTTTTTTGATTAAGTTTGCTGGAGTTCCAATTTGTTGGAAGTCTCGGAAGCAATCATTTGTGTCGCAAAGTACGACTGAATCAGAATTATCAGCTCTGAATGAGGCCTGTAATGATATGGAATTTATACAAGGAGTGATCCGAGATATGAGAATGGAACAAAATGAACCTGCAAATGTGTTTGTGGATTCACAGTCTTGCTTGGCAATAGCAAAGTCAGAGGGACTTAAGAGCCGAACTAGATATCTGGGTGCAAGATATGCAAATATGCAAGAATTGGTCCGGAATAAAAGGATTTGTTTGTATTATGTTCCCAGTGAAGAAAATGTTGCAGATGTCTTCACCAAACCACTAAGTGGTGCTGCTTTCGTTAGATTTGTCGATTCGTTATGTTTAATTTAACTCTTTAGGAGGGGTGTTGGAAATAAAGAGTTAAGTGAACAGTTTATACCTGTTGTAGTATCTGAGTAGATTTCCACTGTGGAGTAATCAATGAATCAGCGGTGTGCTGAGCTGTGTTGTGTTTGGGGAGGGTTTCTGGTTGCTATAAAATCTCTCTGCTGTGCTAAATGTGTGGGGGGGGGATTGAAGAAGAAGAAAGTCTGGCCGAGTTTTGGCTGATAAGGAGGAGGAGAAAGAGTTTGTTTGAAAAGACACGCTGATATCTTTGCCAAGGCTAATGACAAAGAAAACTGAAGACTCTGTTTATCCTGTTACTGTTTTGTGGTAGTTTTGTTTTTCTCTGGAGAACCACTTCATGGATGCAAACTACTGTAGCAGAAGGATCTGTGAGTCTCGGAGCGTGAGCAAACAAAACCTCCTGTATCTATGTTTGTGTTTTTGCACTGCCATGCAAGAGAATTTATCTTGTAGTGGATATATTTGCTGACTGGACTATACTTTATGAATTTTACAACATTAAAGAACTGAAGTCAACCTTTGCAACAAGAAACTTCAAGTGTCCTAAGTTCTTCCGCTTGCCGCTGTGTTTTTCCTTTTAAGGTGGAGTTGGGAATTTTATTTCCATCATTCCCAGCTTCCTACATATTTCAACAATAAGAAAGGGATCTTGGGGTCTTGGTGGACAGCTCAATGAAGATGTCAACCCAGTGCACAGCAGCAGTGAAAAAAGCAAATTCTATGCTAGGCATGATCAGAAAGGGAATCGAAAATAGGTCAGCAAATGTTGTATTACCTCTCTACAAATCTATGGTAAGGCCACATTTGGAGTACTGTGTACAATTCTGGTCTCCGCACCTTAAGAAGGATATAACGGAACTGGAAAAGGTACAGAAAAGGGCAACAAGAATGATCCAAGGGATGGAGCGGCTCCCTTATGAAACCAGGTTGCAACGCCTTGGTCTTTTCAGCCTTGAAAGACGGGCGTTTAAGAGGTGACTTGATCGAAGTGTATAAAATCATGCATGGGATAGAAAAGGTGAATAAAGAAAAACTATTTTCTTTGTCACAAAACACTAGGACTAGAGGGCACTCCCTGAAGCTCCAAGGTAGGAAAATTAGGACTAATAAAGGGAAATATTTCTTCACCCAGAGGGTCATTGGGTTATGGAACTCACTTCCAGAAGAGGTTGTGACAGCTGTCAGCCTGGACAACTTCAAGGCAGGATTAGACAGATTCATGGATACCAAGTGTATCGGTAGTTACTGAAAAGGACATTCAAGTGCCACCTCGGAGTTGGTTGAGGTAGGCAGGATTTCCCTGGGTACTGGTTGTGGGGGGTCGGGAGCAGGTCAGGGTTTTGCCCTCCTTTCTGCTAGAGATCCCCGTGTACAACTGGTGGGCCACTGTGTGATACAGAATGCTGGACTAGATGGGCTGAGGTCCGATTCAGCATGGCTCTTCTTATGTTCTTATGTTCTTATGGATGGCCTTCCAGTTGAGCTCCAAGGACTGCTACTTTTGCACATCCTTAAGGGTCAGTGAGCAAAATCAATTCTTCCCCTCATCCTGAAACCATTGGTCTGAATCTTCCCACCTCATAGAAAGTTGGGAGAGGCTGGGGTTTCTGTTGCAAATTGGGATCATATGAGAGGGTTTGACAAGCTACAAGTGACAAAATTGCTACATTTGCTTTACAATATGTGCTTGATGAATACATTTCTCTTGGATTTAATCAGAGGCATGTCTAATTCTAAATTTCCTTTGGAAAGATGTACCTCCCATTCCAAAATGCGGTCAGGCTTCTTAAGCCACATTGTAATATATGCATATGCAAGTGTGGTTTGGCTGGTGAATTTAGATCCACAAGGATAGATTATATCCTGAGCATGAAATTAAAGTTGTAAATAAGGACCTTGCAACCCAAACAAAATAAAAGAATACTTCACTTTTGAGGTCCATGTTTGCTTAGCTAATATCCATTTGGATTTGCTTGAGTTGGTGGTTAAGTTACAAGTAGAAGGATAATTTGAAGGGTTCTCATTAGCAATGATGAAAACTAAATTGTAAAGTTCCATTTGCTGCATTTCAGCTTCATTCAGGCACTTAGACTGGTGCCCTTTATAGCAGCTTCTGGGGCCATTCATGTGTGTCACTGTACAAGAATGAGAGTAAAGCTTATCATAAAGTCCCCTGAATGTGGCCCTGATATAATAGAAAAAGAAATGTAGGCGTCTTCCTTTGAGATATAATCTAAACTGCTCATAATTTTCAGTCCCATAATTATTGGTTCATTCTCTCTTCACTCTAATGTTGAATGGCTTCCAAGTCATGAGACCAAAGTAGTCTTTCAGCGACTTAACACTGTACTTCAGAAAATGTGAAACCAGGAAACCACTTAGAGAAGAACGCTCTTTCTGTGTTGGCTTTTTCTCAGCAATACAAGAAGTGCTGTTCAGCACCTGCAAGTGTGTTGGGAATCATTTGAATGGGAGAATCTGTCCACGCCTCCAAGTTTTTAATAGGCTGCTTGTTTTCTGTAGCCAAAAGAAAGGGCAGCGGTGTTTGAGTTTAAATGAAAGAGGATGAAGGGCACTGCTGTTAGACGACAGGGATTAGTTTAGTGTGACTTTTCAGCATCAAAATGCTCCCTTTATCCCAACGTCTGAAAAAAAATACCCAACCAGTCTCACAAGAGGATAAAACTATGCAGCTTTCAAAAGTGTTGAAAACGTTTAGGCACACAGCACTGCAAAGAACTACAAAAATGCTTCAGTGCCAGAACCGTTAAAAAAAAAACCACTTCAGAGAATCGAGTCTGTGAGATTTTTCTTCCAGTCTTGCTTACTGATTTGTGCTCAAGAATTATGAAAAGAAACGTTTTTGATGCTTTGGTGTGGAAAAGTTGAGATATTGATCATTACTAAATCTGTGTGCAGTCCTATACGTGGCATAGCAGTGAAATTAATCTTTGTTACGTGTATTTTAGTGTAGATTTTATAGAAATATGTTTTAATGGTCAGTTGCAAGGCCGATCAAAGTATAGGGTTACAGCCTGTGTTGGATGGGGTTAACCTCTTCCTGAAGACACAAGCTCGCAGTTTGGGGGTGATCTCGGATTCATCGCTGACCCTGGAGCCTCAGGTGTCTGCAGTGGCCAGGAGTGCCTTCATACAATTGAAATTTGTGTGCCAACTGCACCCGTACCTTGAGACACCTGACTTGGCCATAGCAGTCCATGCCTTAGTCACTTCCCGTTTGGACTACTGCAATGCTCTCTATGTGGGACTGCCATTGAAGATAGTCTGGAAGCTTCATCTGTTTCAGAGATCAGCAGCCAGATTACTAACTGGGGCTCCATTCATGAAGAGAACCACCTCCATGATGCGGCAGATCCACTGGCTGCCGATCTGCTTCTGGGCTAAATACAAAGTGCTGGTTAGTACCTTTAAAGCCCAAAATGGTTTGGGCCTGGGCTATTTAGCACACTGCATCTCCACATACAAATCTGCTCTTTGAGGGAGGGGGACTTATCTGTAATCACCCTAACAATCAATCAATCAAAGTGCGGGCCAGTACTATCAATGATTCATTGCATTGGCCATGGATTACTCAGGATCAAAGGCCTGTCTGAAGAGCCATGTTTTAGACTCATTTGGAATGTTTGAAGAGTGGGGACTAACCTAATTTCCTTAGGGAGTGTATTCCAGAGCCAGGGAGCCACCACCGAGAAGGCCCTCTCTCTCATTCCTATCAACTGTGCTTGAGACGGTGGTGGGACTGAAAGAAGGGCCACCCAAGCACATCTTAGTGCCCATGCCACTTCTGAACTGAACTGAACTTTATTATTTATGAGTCGCCCTCCACAAGTGTGCTCCGGGCGACTTACACAGCTAGCAATGCAGTACTAGAGTATTAAAACATTAAAACATTAAAATATTAAAATGGCTAAAAATATCGGACTCGGAAGGTGATGTGGTCTCGAAGATAGGTTGGACCTGAAGTGTATAATTATGATTATGATTATGATTATTATTACTAGTATTTTCATTCATTCATATATATTTAATTTATATATTCATATATATTTAATTTATAACTTCTTTGCCTCCTGGCAGCAGAACTAAAACCACATATGTCAAGATTAAAATAACTAAAAACCTGCTAACAGAAAAGTTAAGTAAAATTTACAGTAAAATATCCATAATGTAAAAGAAAATAAGACCATATATAATACAAATAAAAATCTAGCATGCATGCACAAACCACTAAAAGTCTTTTGCACCAGTTGGTTGCTTAAATGAAATAATCTTTACCTGGCTGGTAAAAGAAGAACAGACAAGATGTCAACTGAGACTCTTGTGAAAAGTAACCCAATGTTTATCAGTAGTGACTAAAAAAGGTCTCCAACGATGGTGGGACTCTGAAAACCCTCCTCGAAGGAACTTAAGGCTCATATACGGAGACATGGTCTTCCAGATAGCCTGGACCTATGTCATATATTAGTTCTATATGTGATCTTAAAAGAGTTTTAAGGATACTTAGAGCATCATTTAGAGATATTGCTATGGTCAACTCTGTCCACCTGAACAGACCAGAGTACAAATACTTCAGCTCTGCATCATTTTTATAACACTAAACATGTTTGCTGATGTTTTGGTAGTTACGTGCCCCTACTGGTCTGATTTGTTGGGGACATCCCTGATTAATTTTCAATCACGCACAAAAATCAGAAGGCAACATATTCTCTAGTCCGGTTTTGAACCAAAACCATATTTTCACAGATTACTTTTATATTGTTGTCAATGTGCCTTCAAGTTGATCCTAATTTATGCAACTCTTTGATTTAGGTTACCCAGTGGACTTCCATGGAAGGGAGAGGGTTGAATCTTGTTTTTGGGATTCCTAGTCCAACATTCAAGCCACCGCACCATACTGGCTGCCTGACTTTTATGAATCATATAGCTGGAAGTGATCAAAAGGGCCATTCAGTCCAAACAAAAGTCTTTCTTTAATTTCTTCAATTAAATACCTGCCTTTTAAAAGCATCGATCAAATGTTGACTGCAGTATGTCTTCCCCAGCCCTCTGATTTGCCAACCACAGCAAAATGTGAATGCACAGAAGATAAAAATATTGTTACTGCTGCTCTCCTTGGCATTCTATAGATGAAGCAATGAATATCAAAAGACAGCATTCTGACTTGACAAGATGAAAGACTGAAGTAAGATAATTTAATCCTTCCATTTCTTTTTACTGATCATGCACATTTCTTTTCTGTAAAGTCACTTTCAGGTATCTGGAATCTTCGTATTAAACCACATGACAACATAAGCATTCAAACTGACTCTGTGTGTGAAATTGAAGGGAATGTGTGCCTACAAGAAGCAAAGCATCTTGTAATGAGGCATTTTTGAGAGACATGTCAAGCCTGAGTCTTATGTTTTTCATTTCTACACTTACATCTGTTCTGCCTAGGATAAACATATGCAAACTTTAAGCTTGCTTGCTCCCACACCCACAAACTGCAAGTGTCTATTTTACATAGCAAAATCCTTTTTTCTACAAATAAAGTCCACAAAATAAGAATGAAAAGACAAGCTGCTAACAAGATTGCTTAGGGCAGAAGAGCTGAGATTGTTCTATAAGGATCTAAGTAAGCAAAGGCAGTCGCGACACATTCCCGTCCCATGTGCTAGAAACATAATCCTTTTGACTATGCTCATGAATAAAGATAATTCTCTTTCATTAAATATACATCTCACAAGTTCTAAGGACTGCAACAAATTGACCATTTCACATTCTCAAATTGGTGTTGGCCATATGCTTCAGCAAAAGAATAGATTCAAATATGTGACCTTTGAGTTGTTAGTGGAATTTGTTTCCAGAGACCTATCCCTCACCAAATGGAGGTCATGGATATTCACTGAACTTCTCTTTTCTCTCTTCCACCCAATACTGGTCAAGTGACTCCCCATTTAGGACCAAAACAGTGCATGAAAAAGGGAGGAAAATGCCCATCTGGCCAAAGTGACGAACCTGCTTCCACTGTCCCTGGCTTCCACACAGCCCAATATCCCAGAATATCAAGGCGGAAAATCCCACAATATTTGCTTTGAACTGGGTTATGAGGGCGGTTCTAGAGAGCACTTTATCATGGACTTTAGTGAGTGGCAAAAATCCACTCACTAAGCTTCAGGGGAGGTCTACATACACACCTGTTGGTCCCAAGATTTCTGCCTTCATTGTCCAGATGTCATGCTTTGATTTGAGATTTGGAAGCTCCCAAAATGGCCTCCGGAGACAGGACCTCCACTAGAAGCTGGCAGTTTTTTAAAAAAAACATAGCGGGATGCAAATATGCGAATACGCAAATATGTGGACATTAGGATATACGGCGAACTGCAAAAGTTCTGTTCTTTGTTCTGGCCACAAAAACTGTTCTATCTAGACTTTTCATGAAGTATCTCCCACACTTACAAAGCTCATGGGAACATCACTTTTCTGCCACAAACTTCGTTAAACAGGTGAAGGATGAAGTTCCTCTTCCCAAGACAAAGTTTTGCCTTCCACTCAAGTGTCCCATTTTTAAAAGGAACTGACCAATCAGGAACAAGCATTAAAAAAACCCAGGAACAAACCAAGATCAAAAAATCCCATTTGTAGGGACATACAGACATGCAAATATACGGATATTCGGCTAAAGAAACACAATATCCCCTCACCTGGAAATCTCTCAGTTTTTGTCTTTTGTTGTGACTACTTCCGGGTTTACAGAGAACGGCGTCTGGCCACCCTTGTCATTGTTGCAGGAGCACCTGGGATAAAGGTACTGACAGGATGGGCCCTCAGACAATGTAGGATTTCCTGCCTTGATAGTCTGGGATATAGGGTTGTGGGGTAGGGCCCACAGAGGCAAGGAGATGGGATAAAGCAGTTTCAAAAAAGAAAAGGAAAAAAAAGGGGGAGGGAAAGCTTTTATCCACTTTTGTTTTATTCCCCTATCCTCACAGTCATGGTGCAGAGTGCCATGATACTTATTTAGGTGTTTTTAGATGTTCAAGCATTCAGCTTGTGTTTTACTGTAAATCGCCCAGAGCCAACTGGGATGGGCGATTAATAAATCCCAAAATAAATAAAAATAAATAAAAATACTGTTGTCATCTCCTCACTAGAAGGCCAGTAAAGATAACTCCCACAACATAGGTTCTTGGCTACTTAGATATTCATCTAATAGTCAGTCAACATGCGGTACCTACTGTGCAGTGCCAGTCTTCATTGTATAGTTTTGACATCTCTCCTCCCATCTAGATTTTTGAAACTTCTGTAAGGTTCACTAGATAGATATCCCTCACATGGCAAAAGGTGCCTTAGCAGCAAACCTAATGTTTTAAAATTCATGCTGCTTGGATTAAAAATCTAATTCTTGATTCCAACTGAAGCAGAACCGGGAGTTCTAGAACTCCAAGTACCAAATTAATCTTACCAACGCTGCCCGAACGTGCGGATACTTAGAAGAGGGAAACTCGTGACAACTGTGAAGTAGGGTGAAAAACAAAAAGGTTTATTATCTTTCACCAGCTGGTGGGTATTTGCCAACAGAACACCGCTGTAGATAGGGGCAAAAGACCCCGTCACACTTCATACAAAGACATTTATACTCGTAATGGAGTCCATCTAGTTAAACCCACCCCTTCTTCATGGTTAAAACAATCATAATTGGCTGGTGACTAATGTTGTTACATGACAGTTCATTAATCCAATAAACACTATATAAATCATTTGCATCATGTCTCTGTCATCACTAAATATGAGAACAATAGCTTTCTGTAAACATTCTTTCTCACAGTGCAAGCTATCAATTTTAGCCTCTCTCTGTTCTTTTCTTGCAACTTTAGTCCGGGCTTCCTGCCAGCAGTGAAGATAGGACTTTCGCCATGCGCACTGGTGTTTTCCATTCACATTAAGAATCCCATTAACTTTCAGAGCTCAAACTGCACTGTATTCCCACTCATCTAGCATATATAGTATAACTTGGCACAGAGTGGATTAGAATGTATATAATCAGGGTGTTAGTCTTCTATAACATGTGCCTGATTGATTCCAAGCACCAAAACCCTCTTTTTCAGAGTTGACACGCATGTAGCATCACTTTCTGACTGTACTTTTATGCTCGGAAAAGTACCAAACCTGCTTCATTCCAGGATTTCTCTTTTTGTGGGAAACCCATCGCAAGGGGTTTCCTACACAAACATCTGGAACACCTATTTAGACCAATCAACCCTCCAGTCTCGTGAGACCCCGGGTTTTCCAGTTTTAACAGTATGTACACCCTTTACTGACTCCAAAGAACTCTGCACTGCCTTAGCACAGCATCTGAGCATGATAGGCAGACAGCACATTATGATTAACACTGAACAGATCACCACAATGGTTATCATTACAAGAGAACGTAACCAATGTAAGTTCGGCAGCCAGCCCAACACTGTATTCCAAAAATCACTTGGATCTGAATAAGTCTTTTGTATTTCTCTAGCAGCACCCTGAATTTTACTTAAATCCAGTTCAATCTCTCCAGTCTTATTTATAAAATGACAACACGTTTGGTTTAACCACGCACAGAAGCCGCCTTCCTTTGAAAGCAGATAATCTAACGCCAATCTTTGCTGCATTTCCATTTT
>JARBWK010001348.1:0-19696 GCA_030556195.1 Anolis apletophallus | reverse complement strand
GCAGGCAGCGGGGGGGCTAAGGGGGCTTCAGCCCCCCGAAAGTCTCAGGGTGGTCCGCGAAAAGGCCTTACTGGTACATTATTTAAACTGTTATGTTTATTCATATCATGATCTGATCACCATGCTCATTATATCCCACATTCATGGGGTTATTGGGATAACAATACAAAAGGTTTGCTAGGGTAGACCTTTTTCACCCAGTCCTCAGCCCCCGAACCAAACTCAGCCCCTGAATCAAAATCCTGGCTACGGCCCAGCGGGTGCAAGCTCGCTCCAAAGGCGTGCACGAGAGAGAGAGAGAGAGAGAGAGAGAGAAAGAGAGTGTGAGAGAGAGAAAGAGAGTGTGAGAGAGAGAGACGTGCGTGAGAGAGAAAGAGAGTGAGAGAGTGCAAGAGAGAGAGAGAGAGAGAGCAAGAGAGAGCAAGCGAGAGAGTGAGAGCAAGTGAGAGAGACAGTGCACGAGAGCGAGAGAGAGAGAGAGGGAGAGCACGCGAGAGAGAGCGAGAGAGAGTACGCGAGAGAGAGTGCGCGCAAGAGAGAGAGTCTGGCCACGCGAGAGAGAGCGATGCGAGAGAGAGCGCGCAAGAGGGTGTGTGAGAGAGAGTGTGCACGCGTTCGAGATAGTGCACGTGAGAGAGAGAGAAAGAGAGTGAGTGAGAGAGACGTGCGTGAGAGAGAAAGAAAGTGCGAGAGTGCGAGAGAGAGAGAGAGAGCAAGAGAGAGCAAGCGAGAGAGAGAGCAAGTGAGAGAGACAGTGCGCGAGAGAGAGCGAGGGAGAGCGAGAGAGAGAGCGAGAGAGAGAGAAAAAGCGAGAGAGAGAGAGTACGCGCGAGAGAGTGCGCGCAAGAGAGAGTGCGTGCGCACGAGAGAGCGCATGCGAGAGAGAGCGCAAGAGGGTGTGTGAGAGAGAGTGCACACGTGTGCGAGAGAGTGCACGTGAGAGAGAGAGAGAGAAAGAAAGTGAGAGAGAGAGACATGCGTGAGAGAGAAAGAGAGTGAGAGAGTGCGAGAGCGAGAGAGCGAGAGAGCAAGAGAGAGCAAGCGAGAGAGAGAGAGCAAGTGAGAGAGACAGTGCACGAGAGCGAGAGAGAGGGAGAGAGGGAGAGAGCACGCAAGAGAGAGAGAGAGAGTACGCGCGAGAAAGTGCGCGCAAGAGAGAGTGCGTGCGCGAGAGAGAGCGCATGCGAGAGAGAGAGCGCGCAAGAGGGTGTGTGAGAGAGAGTGCGCACGCGTTCGAGAGAGTGCACGTGAGAGAGAGAAAGAGAGTGAGAGAGAGAGACGTGCGTGAGAGAGAAAGAGAGTGCGAGAGTGCGAGAGAGAGCGAGAGAGCAAGAGAGAGCAAGCGAGAGAGAGAGCAAGTGAGAGAGACAGTGCACGAGAGCGAGAGAGAGAGAGAGAGAGAGAGAAGCAAGAGAGAGAGAGAGCACGCGCGAGAGAGTGCGCAAGAAGAGAGAGGCAAGGCGAGAGAGAGCATGCGCGAGAGAGCGCAAGAGGGTGTGTGAGAGAGAGTGCGCACGTGTGCGAGAGAGTGCACGTGAGAGAGAGAGAGAAAGAGAGTGAGAGAGCGACGTGCGTGAGAGAGAAAGAGAGAGAGAGTGCGAGAGAGAGAGAGCGAGAGAGCAAGAGAGAGCAAGCGAGAGAGAGAGAGCAAGTGAGAGAGACAGTGCACGAGAGCGAGAGAGCGAGAGAGAGAGAGAGAGAGAGAGCACGCGAGAGAGAGAGTATGCGCGAGAGAGTGCGCGCAAGAGAGAGTGAGTGCGCGCGCGAGAGCGCATGCGAGAGAGAGAGCGCGCGCAAGAGGGTGTGTGAGAGAGAGTGCGCACGCGTGCGAGAGAGTGCACGTGAGAGAGAGAGAGAGAGACGGAGCAGAGACTTTGCTGGGAGAAGGAGCGAGGAGAGGCATGAGAAAGGGGGAAAGAGGGGCGCAGACCAGTTTTTTTGGTCCGTGATCTGTGCCCCCCCCCAGCTTGCGCCCCTAGGCCATGGCCTCGTTGGCCTTATGGGTAATCCGGGCATGCATTGGAAGCTTTTAAACAGAGGTTGGATAGCTATCTGTCGGGGGTGCTTTGAATGCGATTTTCCTTCTTCTTGGCGGATTGGGGTAGGACTGGATGGCCCACGAGGTCTCTTCCAACTCAATGGTTCTAAGACTCCTACACCTTTTCCCATCTGGACTTTTTGCAAGCCAAGTGTCACCTTTGCTATACCTGTGCATTTGTGATGGTTTACTTTCTGCAGCCCCATCTAGGATTTTCACCCTTGTTTGCCGTAACCAAAGTGGCTGGAGAATAGGGAAGGCAGTTAACAGCAAAGACGAAATGTCAGATGGAGTCCCGGCTAATCTTGCTCCTGTGTCAGACGGAGTTCGCCTTTGATCACAAATAGCCGGGCATCACAGAGACGAAATAAATCACCCGCAGGCTGGTCCTGCAGGACTCTGGTCTATTGTTGGACTGGAGCTGATGCGCTGCTGGAATGCCTGACCCTTGGCTGGTGCTATCAACCCTCAAAAGGGAACAAGGGCTTGGGGTGACCTTAGAGGTCAACATAGGGCACCATCAATCAGCCCGGCCCCTTCGGAAGGCCTCCCTGGATGTCAATCTATGGCATAATGACTATTTAAGGCCCCCACTGGCCTTTGAAGTCCGGCAAGGTGGGAGGGGGGTCGATCCCTGGAAATAATGCTGAGGGCTTTGGAAGAAGCTTCTGTTAATCCCGAATGCTTCATTTTCTGAACGTTTGGGAAACTCGGGTGCCTCCCCTCCATAGCATAGCAAAAAGGCTGGCACAGCAGACCTGGCGTTGAGGTTCGTGTTGCAACTCAAGAGTGTGCAAAATTAATTTTGCTTGCAATTTTCTGTCTTGCACTTAGATTGCAATTCATTGTTTGCAAGACAAATGTTACTCTTGAATAGGTAGTATTTCCAATCTCAGTTGGATTAGACCTAGGGCAGTGTTTCTCAACCTAGGGGTCAGGACCCCTGGAGGGGGGTCATACGGGGGTTTCAGAGGGGTTGCCAAAGACCACCAGAAAATAATAATACTTTATTTATACCCCGCCACCATCTTCCCAAGGGGACTCGGGGTGGTTTACATGAGCCCCCCCCCCCCCAAAGCCCAACAACACATCAATTAAAAAAACCGAACAACACATCAATAAAACAACAAAGCAGCACAATTAATATAACTTACATATAAGCAAGAACACACAAAAATTTAAAACCTTATGGCTTGGCCAGATATAATATTACAATTTTAAAATAAACACTGGGCGTGAACAGAGGTAGGATGTATCTAAGCAGGAGGGTTTTAAAGGATAATGTAGGGAGATCAACCCAATGGGTAGTCTTCTGTCCCCAGGGCCTAGAAAAGGCTTTAAGAATTGGACATTGCAAGCTCTGGCCCTGAGAATGGAGGTTCAGCCTTCCCACATGCAGGGAGACCCAGGATATAGCTTTAGGAATGAGTTCAGGACTCAGAAGAGGGTGAACTCAAACAAGATTTATTGAATACAACCAGTAAAAAATGCTGGTGGCCCAAAAATGCTTAGTTGGTTGCAAAAGGTCCTTTAAACAAAGGGAATTTCAATCATTTGCCTATGTTTGCAGAGTGACAGTATCTCTCTTGATCCCAGGTACTTCTGTTGCTCTCTGGCCTTTGTAATAATAATAATAATAATACTGTTTATTTCTATTCCGCTCTTCTCACCCCGAAGGGGACTCAGTGCGGATTACAATACATATACGACAGACAGTCTCTGTCGGAAAGACATACACTTACACATAGACAAATACAGTGCCGTTTTTAGAAGGACTTCTTCTTTCCTGGCTGCGTCATACAGGTGGGCGTCATCGGGTGTGAATGTTCCATTGTTGTTATGTCCCTGCGTCAATGTGCCATCACGTCACAAGGGGGTGCTGTTGTTCCATCCTCATGACAGGAACCTCTTGTTTCCACCACTTCTGCCTCTCCCTTCTCCGTCAGCCTATTTCAGACAAGTCTGTGCAAAAGTCCTTCCCCACTTTTATGGTCCCCAATTTGTTGTTAATTCACAGCTGGGCTGTTGAACTGCTTGGGTAAACAGTAGACAGGGCTCACAGCTGGCGTCTAACTCAGCCCGGGATTCGATCCTGCAATCTTCAGATCTTCAGATTGCCAGCACAGCTGTTGTTACCGCTGTGCTATCTTTGTAGGCGCACTAGGTTCTGTAAAAGCCCCAAAATCCACAGTCTCTGGTGAGGAAGGGTCCTCCTATGCACTGCAGCTTGGTTGAGAGCGAAGGAAGACTTTATAGGTGAAATAAGATTGCTTTTTCCCAGCAAGCTAGATTCCAACCTTGCTTGTCCGTGATACCTCTGGAATGGAGGCGGAGGGGACGTCCAGCCCCTCAAGTAAACTCCGGGAAAAGGTGGAGTTGAGGGCGGGGACCCCAGGTTTGGAGCCAAAACACAACTCCACTCCATGAGTGCCTGCATGGCAGCACAAATAGGCCATAGAACAAAGACCCATGCAGGTAAAATACAAATACAGATGCAAACAGCCCCTAGGGGGCGTCACAGGTAGTTAAAGTGCTTCCGAGGACATCTTGCAGGGAATTGGTCAGAGCAGGGCATTGTTTCCTTTATTCAGGGAAGGCACACTGGGACAGCCACGTTTTCAGGCTCCTCCTAAAGACTGCCCATGTGAGGGCTTTTCTGATATCCTTGGAGAGTGAGTTCCAGAGTCGGGGGGCCACCATAGAGAAGGCCTTCTCCCTCGTCCCCACCAGTCGCGCCTGCGAAGGGGGTGGCAGCGAGAGCAGGGTCTCTCCAGATGATCGAAGGGATCGTGTGGGTTCGTAGACAGGTAGGTGGGTCCCAAATTGTTCAGGGCTTTGTAGGCAAGAAAACACATGGTCTCAGGAACCCCTTTGTCAGAGAAGGCTGAATATCCCTGCACATGTCCTTCTCTTCCTCTTTGAAAACAGACAGTGAATTATAGGTGAATTATAAATCTCAGCAACTACAGCTCCCAAATGTCAAGGTCCATTTTCCCCAAACGCCACCAGTATTCATATTTGGGCATATTGAGGATTCGTGCCAAGTTTGGTCCAGATCCATCATTGTTTGAGTCCACAGTGCTCTCTGGATGTAGGTGAATTACAACTCCAAAATTCAAGGTCAATGCTCACCAAAGCCTTCCAGTGTTTTCTGTTGGTCGTGGGAGTTCTGTGTGCCAAGATTAGTTCAATTCCATCGTTGGTGGAGTTCAGAATGCTCTTTGATTATAGGTGAGCAACTATAACTTCCAAGTGACAAAATCAATACTCCCTCAACCCCACCAGTATTCATATTTGGGCATGTCGAGTATTTGTAACGAAAATCACAGCCGCAAGACGCGGTATTTGTAATCCTTAGTGGAGTCAAGGTCTCTGAGTTGCAACTCAGAGACCTTGACTCCACTAAGGATTACAAATACCGCGTCTTGCGGCTGTGATTTTCGTTACCTTGTTTCCGTTGGAACCAAACTGTTTATGAAATAGAGAATATTGATGATGATACATTGAATATTATTCTTTGAATTCCATTTGGTGTCTGCGTTTTTTATCTACACCTCTGATTTTTTGGGAACTACAATATACTTATCCTTTGATGTCGGGTATTTGTGCCAAATGTGGTCCAGTGAATGAAAATACATCCTGCATATCAGACATTTACATTACAATTCATAACAGTAGCAAAATGACAGTTATGAAGTAGCAACGGAAATAATGTTATAGTTGGGGGGTCACCACAACATGAGGAACGGTATTAAAGGGTCGTGGCATTAGGAAGGTTGAGAACTACTTGACTGTGGGAGGCGTTCAGCAGTGGAACTCTCTGCCCCGGAGTGTGGTAGAGGCTCCTTCTTTGGAGGCTTTTAAACAGAGGCTGGATGGCCATCTGTCAGGGGTGCTTTGAATGCAATTTTCCTTCTTCTTGTCAGGGGGTTGGACTGGATGGCACATGAAGTCTCTTCCAACTCTATGGTTCTATGATTCTATGGGCAATGAGCCAGTAGGCTGTTAGGGATTGTGGGAGTCGAAGTCCAACACACCTGGAGGGCCATAGTTGCCCATGCCTAGTCTACACTGGGAGCATCTGGAGGCACAGTGGGTTAAACCGCTGAGCTGCTGAACTTACTGACCAAAAGGTTGTTTGAATCCAGAGAGCGGGGTGAGCTCCTGCTGTTAGCCCCAGCTTCTACCAACATAGCAGTTTGAAAACATGCAAATGTGAGTAGATTAATAGGTACTGCTCTGGCGGAAAGGTGATGGCGCTCCATGCAGTCATGCCGACAACATGACCTTGGAGGTGTCTATGGACAATGATGGCTCTTCGACTTAGAAATGGAGATGAGCACCTGGAATGAATGTCAGGGGAAAAAACTTTACCTTTACCTTTGTCTACACTGGCCATATAATGCAATTCCGAAGTGCATTTCATGGCAGTGTAGATCTAGCCTAAGAACCCAGTGTACGCTTTCTCTCCTCCCTTCTCTCTTTCTCTCTCTTTTTATTCTTTCGTTCTCCCTTTCTCACATACCTCTGGTGTCAGGTTTTCCCCCTCCTACAGACATACCAAGCTGGACAATCCCCAGAGGATTTTCCCTTGCTTGTTCGCAGCAGGAGGTGAGGGCAAAGGGGCTGGCCACAGGCAAAGAATGCCACAAACATCCCTTGAGGGTGTGTTTGGTTGTGTTGTGGGGCTATATATAATGACACTCTTCGTCAATCAAACACCGTGTGCCTGTCCATTATGACTGAGGTCGGCCTGTAATGCAACAGGCAGAACTTGGAAGTGACAGGTCAAAAATAAAGAGGTTGTTTGCTGTTATTGTTTGTTCTATTGACTTATTTCCCGCTTCCCCCCAAAACTGGGAATCCAAAGTGGGCAGCAACAACAACACAAAACGGTTTTCAAATTAATATTATTTAGACATTAAGGGGGCAAATATAGAAAAAGCAAAGGCAATACCAAAAAAGAGAGCAGATTTTCATAATTATATCATCAGTGTGTAGTTATTAGGCATGGTTTCGAACCCAAAAATGGTGATTCTAAAATCAAATTTGGGGGGGGGGGGGTTGATTAGTAAAAGAAAGACTTACAAAAAAAATTCCAAAAATTTCTAAAATGTAACTTAATTACTAACAACATTCGTTAGTAGTTCGTATTCCAGCGCGTGCGCATTCAGATGGTTTTGGCCTACAACTCCCAGAAATCCTAACAGCTGGTAAATTGGCTGGGATTTCTGGGAGTTGTAGGCCAAAACTTGAATAAATCACACTGAATTCTAGATGAGACTCTCCAAATAGGAAGGAGGGAGGGAGGGGGGTATTCTATTCTTGGAAGTAGCAAAAGAAAAGGAGGAGGAGCCCCCCCTCGCTCCTCGCTGCCTCTCTCTCACCCCGATCCCGAGGGAGTGAGGGCCCAAGTTTGCCCAGGCTGGTCATATACCTACATTCCATGCACATGCAATAATACAGCAGTAATAACAATGGGTATAAGAAGAGGTAAAATTCAAACCGAAGTATTCTGACTGGTCCCTCCTCATGCGGTGCAAACGGGCTCTTCTCTGTGAGCCCGGGAAAAGCCAACGTTTTCTGCTTGGGTGCACACACATACATATTCTTGGGGGGGGGGGGGGATTTGCTGCAGAATCTTCTCTATGAGCCGGGATTCTGCAGCAAATCCCCCAAGAATATGTATGTGTGTGCACCCAAGCAGAAAAACGCTGGCTTTTCCCGGGCTAATAGAGAAGAGCCATTTGCACCGCATGAGGCAGGACCAGTCAGAATACTTCGGTTTGAATTTTACCTCTTGTTATTGTTATTACTGCTGTATTATTGCATGTGCATGGAATGTAGGTATGACCAGTTGGATTACTTATAATATTAGGCACTTACAGTAGCATTCATTCTATTATACATTAGGTTGGTTTATAACACCCAATAATCTTTGATGCTTTAGATCCTTGCAGGCAGGATAGGCAGGGAAGCCTGGAAAAAATGTAAAAAGAGAGGTTTACTCAGAAGTAAATCCACAAAGGAGTGCCCGTCATCCAAAGTGCCCTCCTTTGCAGATTTACTTCTGAGTAATCCTCTCTGTTTACATTTTTCTCCGGGCTTCCAGCCGAAAGAAGGAGCGAGTTTAGGGCTTGCCTTGCCATAATACTTATTGGCAAGGGAGGCGGGAGGGTGGTGAGAGAGAAGGAGGTGCCCCCTTACGACCTAATAACGACACTTAAGAAAATCCTGCCCCCGAAGTTCTATAAAGAAAGTCCACTTCCTGGTTGGCGTTCCAGGTGCGGAAATACTCAAAAGTAGCATTTCTTACGAATTTCTTACGAATCATTTCATTTTCATAACTTTTTTCTCATGCCTAGTAGTTATATATTAGGCCTGGTTAGGTTTTTCGGAATGCTATGAAAATCGGAATAAAATTGGAATTAATTCACTTTTGAAGCATTTTTGAAGTGGTGTTAGCAACCCGGAAGTGAATTTGCCATTTCGAAGCCACAGCCACCATTTTTGGTTTGGAGGCAGAGGATGATATCCACCTCCAAACCGGGTTAAACATGCGTGTCCGCCATTCACAAATTAATTCCGAAATGTTGGAATTTTTCCAAACTAATTTCAATTTTTTAACGAAATTTTTTGGAAGGCATTCAGATTTGAAGCACCAGCGCCCCCTACATATAGAACGAGTTTTGAACCATTTTTAAAAAATCAACCAGGCTTATTATATATGCAAAATATTTAATTCCATAGATCATTTAATTATATTTTTACTTTCGTTGAGAGCAAATAACACTATGTAACAAAATTTTAGTTCCTGGCTTATAAATGTCATTTCCTAATTGGTTCTATCATAAAAATATGGAAAAAGGTTACTAAACTGCAAAAACTTTGTTTCTGCGGAAGGGACACCCTGCAGGACATTTTGCTATGGTTTTTCAATGAATATCTCATTTAGTCTCAACCCATTCAATGTAGGTCGCTGTGAGTTTTCTGGGCTGTCTAGCAATGTTCCAGAAGCATTCTCTCCTGACATTTCACCCACATCTATGGCAGGCATCCTCAGAGCTTGTGAGGTCTAGTTGGAAACTAGAACATGGGGTTTATATGTCTGTGGAATTATGTCCAGGGTGGGAGAAAGAACTCTTGTCTGTTGGAGGCAATTGGCCACCATGATTAGCATGTAATGGCCTTGCAGCGTCAAAGCCTGGCTGCTTCATGTCTGGGGAAATGCTTCGTTGGGCGGTGTTAGCTGGCCCCAGGCCCGGATTAACACCTTTTTGCGCCCTAGGCCACACTTTGGAATTACGCCCCCTTTAAGCCAACCTCTACCGCATGCCCCCTCCCCCCCCCCAGGAAAGGACCAGGCCCCCTCCTTACCCACTGGGCAGCAGAGCAGGAAGGCCAAGGCCACTGGGAAGCTCCGGCAGGTGCTTCCCATGGCCAGGCGGAAGGAGGAGTGTCCCGGGCAGCCGAGAGCTAGGGGCCGGGCTGCCTTGAGGAAAGCATTTAAAAGGCCAGCCTCTGAAGCACGGAGGGAGAAGAAAGAACCAAAGGGGGGGGGAGCAGGGAGGACGCAATGGGGGAGGGAGGAGGGAGGGGGCAAGAGCAGGAGGAATAGGGGGCGATAGTGGGAGGAAACGGGGGAGGAAAAAAAGACGCTGTCGAAGCGGCCGGTGGTGCCACCTTCCCCACCCACGGGCCCTCCTCTCTTTCTCTATCAGCGCCGCCAGGGAAACTGAGGCAACTGAAAAGGGACCCTCCCGAATGGCTAGGAAGCTAGCCCACTCACCCACCCACCCACCCTTTTTGGGGCAGAAAAAAGGCTATTTCTGGCTCCACAATGAAAGGGGGAGAAAGGCGGAGGCATGGGGAATCGCGCGCGCGAGAGAGAGCAGGGGGCACGCACGGGTCTCGCGCTCACTCACTCTCTCGCTCGGAAGGCAGGCTCCCCGTCTGCTCCTGCGGATGGGAAGGACCACAGGGAGAGAGGGAGGGAAACAGACGCGCACAGATTGGCTGAGGGCATCCCTGGGGGGCGCGCGTGCGGCTGAATTGTGAGAGACCCCAGGGGGCGGCCACAGCATTTTTTTGGTCCGTGATTCTGCGCCCCCTCGGCTTGCGCCCCTAGGCCAGTGTTTCCCAACCTTTTTTGAGCCACGGCACACTTTTAACATTAAAAAAATCTGGGGGTACACCACCAACCAAAATGACACAAAATGACACTCTAACACAGGAAAGAACGGCTGGGGGATGGTGGCCTGCTGGGAGCAGCTGCTGGGAGTGCCGAAGCCGGGGAGGGGGCGGAGCCAGGCTACCCCCAGCTTCACCTCTCCCAGCAGCTGCTCCAGCCTTGAGAGGGCAGTGCCAAGCCAGCGGTGCCAGAGCCAGCACAATGCTGGCTTTGCACTGTCCCCTCAAGGCTGGAGCAGCTGCTGGGAGTGCCGAAGCCGGGGGAGGGGGCAGAGCCAGGCCGCACCATGCCCCCCTTCCCCCCCAGCTTCAGCTCTCCTACAGGCCGTGCCATGCCCCGCCCCCTCCCCCCAGCTTCAGCTCTCCTACAGGCTGTGCCATGCCCCGCCCCCTCCCCCAGCTTCAGCTCTCCTACAGAGGAGGAGCATGAGCGGTGGACGGGCTTCAGTGGGCGGGGCTCCTCCACGCGGCTTCAGCGAGCGAGGGGCGAGAGTCTTGGTGGGAGTCATTGCGAATTGGAGGCTGGCTGGGGAAACGGCCAAAGGAGGCAGCGCCCCGGTCCCTTCTTCTTTTTCTTCGCCACTGCTCGGCCCTTCCTCCTCCCCCAAGCAGCAGGAGTTCGGCAGAAGGGGGGAGGAAGGGGGGCAGAGAGCTTCTCTCATGGCACAGCAGGAGGTCCGTCACCGCACACTAGTGTGCCACGGCACACTGGTTGAGAAAGACTGCCGTAGGCCATGGCCTAGGTTGGCCTTATGGGTAATCCGGGCCTGGCTGGCCCTGATTGTTTCCTGCCTGGAATCCCCCTGTTTTTTGAGTATTGTTCTTTATCTATTGTCCTGATTCTAGAATTTTTAAAATACTGGTAGCTAGGTTTTAATCCTTTAGGTTTCCTCCTTTCTGTGGAAACTGTCCACATGTTTGTGGATTTCAATGGCTTCTCTGTGGCTGTCAAAGTGGTCCAGCATTTCTGTGTTCTCAAATAATATGCTGTGTCCAGGTTGGTTCATCGGGTGCTCTGCTATGGCTGACTTCTCTGGTTGACTTGGTCTACAGTGCCTTTCATAAAGAGCGCCACTCAAAAAAGCAGGGAATTCCAGACAAGAATTACGTAGCTTTCCCTCCTAATTTGACCCCATCTGCAAATGTGATGAGTGTGTCTTCTATTCCATCATCAAAGTCTTTGAAAAAGATGTTGAAGGGCCCTGAAAGGCCCAGGACTCCGGACACACCAAAAGTCACTTCTCTCCAGTGTTCTGCAATGATTCTGCTCCAGAGCGCGATGAGCTCCCTCTATCAGCTCCAGCTCCTCATGCAGAGACATGAGAGAAGCCTCCCACAAGGATGGGAAAACATCAAAACATCCAGGTGTCCCCTGGGCAACGTCCTTGCAGACGGCCAATTCTCTCACACCAGAAGTGACTTGCAGTTTCTCAAGTTGCTCCTGACAAGACAAAAAAAATGTGGGTCTTGGTAGAGAATTGCTGCTAATACCGTGTTTCCCCGAAAGTATGACACCCCCGATTGTAAGACGTATCGGGGGTGTCAGAGGGGTCGGCTTATATAAGCCGTACCCCGAAAGTAAGACGTACTGCGGGCGGCATGGCGTGGCTTCCTGGCTGGGCGACGAGAGGCTCCCAGAGGGGCTCAAAAGGGCCCGGAATCCTCCTTCTCTTCCTCTTTCTTCCAGCGGCGCCTTCCATCCTCCTCCTCTTCCTCCCAGCGGCGCCTTTCCCTCTCGCCGGTTCCGCCCCTCCCTTCAGTGAAGGGAGGAGGGGCGCGAGCCACCGCCGCGAGAGGGAAGAAAGCGCCGGCGGAAGTCCCGCCTGCAGGGCGACTCAGGTGTCTTTCCTCGGCGCCGCCCCGCCGCCCCGTGCTCCAAACACGAGCGGGCGAGCAGGGCAGCGGCGAGCGCCTGAGTCGCCCTGGGGGCGGGACTTCCGCCGGCGCCTTCTCCCTCTCGCCGGTTCCGCCCCCCTCCCTTCACTGAAGGGAGGGGGCGGAACCGGCGAGAGGGAGAAGGCGCCGCTGGGAGTCCCGCCCCTCCTTCACTGAAGGGAGGAGGGGCGGAGCCGCCCAGCGAGAGTGAAGAAGGCGCCGGCGAAGTCCCACCCCCAGGGCGACTCAGGCGCTTTCGCGCCCGCCCGCTCGCCCGCTCGTGTTTGGAGCGCGGGCGAGTGGGCCAGCGGCGGGAAAGACGCCTGAGTCGCCCTGCGGGCGGGACTTCCGCCGGCGCTTTCTTCCCTCTCGCGGCGGCGGCCCTCCTCTCCTTCCAGCGGCGCCTTCCATCCTCCTCCTCCTCCCAGCGGCGCCGTTCCCGCTCGCGGTTCCGCCCTCCTCCCTTCACTGAAGGGAGGGGGGGCGGAACCGGCGAGAGGGAAAGGCGCCACTGGGAGGAAGAGGAGGAGGATGGAAGGTGCCGCTGGAAGGAAGAGGAGCAAGAGGAGGAGGATTCCGGGCCCCTTTTGAGCCCCTCTGGGAGCCTCTCGTCGCCCAGTCAGGAAGCCACGCCATGCCGCCGCGCCGCAGTAAGTCTTACTGTCTTCTACTTTCGGGTACCGTCGCCCAATATAAGACGTACCCGAAAGTAAGCCGTAGTGGAGATGTTGGGGGTCGGGGAAACACAGTACTCTCATCATCTGTACTAGTGTTATTGCTGTTGGAACAGACAGAGACAGACGGGTGAAATAATATTTTCAGCATCTAAAGCAAGTCTGAGAACCTCCTTTGGCTTCATTCCTCCTGGTTGTAATGTGAGAACGCCCTGTAAAGTACAATTTCTATGAAAATGGGAGTGTTTGGGGATTAAAGAATATAATTAATCAGTCATATGATCTCACTACTTGCTTTGCTTTCTCAGCTGAAGCAATGTGCTAGAGGCAGAGCGCCCCTTAGTGGTCCTAGCAAGAATCAGCTCACAGTAATTCAGGGATCATTCTACCGTGTTTTTCAACCTTTTTTGAGCCACAGCACACTTTTTACATTTACAAAATCCTGGGGCACACCACCAACCAAAATGACACAAAATGGCACTCTAACACAGTAATACATATAGTTAATATGTTTTTAAATGTATTTATACACCCAGTGTGAAACCTGGGCCTGTTTCAATGAACGCAACATAGATATCCTGGCAGGAATGGCAGAAAGACACAAACTTCCCACACAGAACTCCCATAACCAAAAGAAAATACTATAAGAGTTTGGTAGGCATTGACCTTGGGTTTTGGAGTTGTAGTTGGAGTTGTAGAAAGCAGCCTTTCGTCTCGCATGTAGTAAACTCCAACAAAAACTCAGAGACATCCAGAACAAGTGGTGGATTGATTTATCAGAAAAGACACAACGCTGTGCAGATCTCGGTGATCACAGAGGTTTTTATGAAGCTCTCAAAGCAGTGTTTGGACCTACTTATCAGGTCCAAAGCCCCTTATACAGTACAGATGGTCAAACACTAATTACTGATAAAACCTCCATCCTGAACCGATGGGCTGAACATTTTCAGGGTCTCTTTAATGCCAGCCGAGTAGTCCAAGGTTCAGCTATCCAACACATGATACAACAACCAATGAAAATGAACTGGACACAGCTCCCACTCTGGAAGAGACCATTGAGGCCATACAGCAGTTGAAAATGGCAAGGCAGCCGGGATCGATGGAATCCCACCTGAAGCTTGGAAACAGGGAGGTCATGTACTGCATGCTAAATTCCACGAGCTCCTTGTGAGTTGCTGGGAAAAAGGTGAACTGCCATCAGATCTCCGAGATGCAGTTATCATCACCCTGTATAAGAAAAAGGGAACAAAATCCGATTGCTCAAACTATCGAGGTATAACACTGCTCTCCATTGCTGGAAAAATCCTTGCAAGGATACTCCTGAACAGATTAGTTCCGGCTATTGCAGAAGAACTTCTCCCTAAAGCCAATGCGGCTTCAGAGCAAATAGGAGCACCACAGATATGGTTTTTGCCCTTAGACAACTGCAAGAGAAATGTAGAGAGCAGAACAAAGGACTCTATGTCACATTTGTCGACCTCACCAAAGCCTTCGACACTGTGAGCAGGAAAGGTCTGTGGCAGATCCTGGAACGTCTAGGATGTCCCCCCAAGTTCCTCAAAATGATTGTCCTGTTACATGAGGGCCAGCACGGTCAAGTCAGATATGGCGATGCTCTCTCGGAGCCCTTTCTCATAACTAATGGAGTGAAACAAGGTTGTGTTCTTGCACCAACCCTATTTACAATCTTCTTCAGCATGATGCTCCAAAGGGCTATGGCAGACCTACAAGAAGAAGACGGCATATATATACGCTATCGTACTGATGGTAGCTTGTTCAACTTAAGCCGCCTGAGGGCTCGCACTAAGACTCTAAACTATCTAGTCCGTGAGCTACTTTTTGCTGACGATGCTGCCCTTGTCGCCCATTCAGAAGCAGCCCTGCAGCGCCACATCCTGCTTTGCAACAGCTGCAGAGCTGTTTGGGCTGGAAGTCAGCCTGAAGAAAACAGAAGTCCTCTACCAGCCCGCACCACAGGAAGAACACCACCATCCTCACGTCAGCATAGGCACATCTGTGCTTAAGTCCGCTCAGCAGTTCACCTACCTGGGAAGCATCATCTCTTCAGACGCCAAGATTGACAAAGAGATAGATCACAGATTATCAAAGGCATATAGTGCATTCGAAGGCTTCACAAAAGAGTCTGGAGCAACAAGCACCTGAGACAAAGCACCAAAATCAGTGTGTACAGAGCTACCATACTGTCCATTCTCCTCTATGGGTCTGAAACATGGGTCACCTATCGCCAACACCTACGACTCGAGCGCCATCAGCGCTGTCTTCGCACAATCCTAAATATACACTGGACCGACTATGTGACGAATGTTGCTGTCCTTGAGCAAGCAGGGATCACCAGCATTGAGGCCATGCTATTGAGAACACAGCTGCGCTGGGCAGGACACGTCTCTAGGATGGAGGACCACCGCCTCCCAAAGATACTACTCTACGGTGAACTCGCCACGGGTCAGCGCAAGAGAGGCGCCCAAAAGAGATATAAGGACTCCTGAAACAACCTCTCAGGCTTGGCCAGATTGATCACCAACACTGGTCCACCCTGGCCTCCCATCGGGAGGCATGGAGAAGCACTATCCACAATGCTGCGGCCTCTTTCGAGAAGACACGCCGAATGGGTCTCGAAGAGAAACGACAACGCAGAAAGAACCGCAACTTGGAAAAAAACATCACCCAAGGAGACTTTCTGCTGCGCTTTCTGCAACCGAACTTGCCTATCTCAGATTGGCCTCTTTAGTCATCAACGCGCTTGTAAAAAGCGTGGGATGAGTCCTTCCTGAATCTTCGTTCGCGAAGTAATGCCGAGAGATCACCTATATCCAGAGAGCACTGTGGACTGAAACAATGTTGGATCAGGACCAAACTTGGCATGAATACTCAATATGCCCAAATGTGAACACAGATGGAGTTTGGGGAAAATAGACCTTGACATTTGGGAGTTACAGTTTCTGGGATTTATAGTTAACACTCAATCAAAGAGCATCCTGAACTCTTGAAACAATGGGATTGAACCAAACTTGGCATATTGAACTCTCAATACCAACAGAAAGTACTGAAAGGGTTTGCTTGGGAATTGACCTTGAGTTTGGAAGTTGTAGTTCACCTACACCCAGAGAGCACTGTGGGCTCAAACAATGTTATGTTACGTTATGTTGTTGTTTGTTTTCTATCCAGAATCACAATGTTGGGAGGAGGCTCACCACTTTAAGGTCCCTAAACAGGCATGGGAAAACTGCCCTCTGGGTGCTTTTTGAACTAACTCCCACCATTCCTAACAGCCTGAGGCCCTTTCCTGCTTAAGTGACTGAGGGGGAAAGGAAAAGTGCCTGAGGCTGCTAGGAATGGTGGGAGTTGGAGTCCAAAACACCTGGAAGGTCCATGTTTGCCCATGCCAGCTTTCGACAGAGACCTCTTCCTCCCCCTTCGCGCCATTTCTTCCCCCTCCTGCTGAACACTTACTTTTTTCTACACTGCCGCTTCTGCCGCCATTTTGATCCGAGGGGGCAGCGTGAGCGTGTTCAGGGGGGGGGGAAGACGTGACCTCATGCAGACTCGCCCCAGAGCAAAGCGAGGCAAAGCAAGCAGAGTGAGGCTGGGAAGAAGGAGCCCGAGTGGAGAAGAAAAAGTGTTCGGCAGGAAGGGGAATAAAGGGTATTGGAGGTTCCACTTCCCACGGCACACCTGATGATCGCTCATGGCACACTAGTGTGCCACTGTGCAAGGAAATTGGAGCAAGCAACTTGAAATACACAATGCTGTTGTATTAGACAAAATAAATCGCAAAATGCATACATACAACTAGCAAGTCATGGTACAATATGAGTGAGAATTACAATACATAAGCAGGGGAACATTTCCGAAGCGTACTCACGCTTGAGAGTCCACAATAGGAATACTCCGCAAATAATACAGCCCAAAAGGCCAGTCTCTTTCCGCAAACGGGTGACAATAAGTCCAAATCAAAGAGTGCCAAGGGAAGGGCGGAAAGATGTAAAATGGAGGCTTCGGGCTCCCAGACCTCCTGATGTATTATGAGGCGAACTGTCTCGATAATATAAAAGAGTGGATGTCACTGAAGGACAGTAAGTTACTAAACCTGGAAGGATGGGACAATAAATTTGGGTGGCATGGCTACCTACTATACGATAGAAGTAAGCAGGATAAAGGATTCATAAATCATATAATAAAAGCTCCATTATTAAAAATTTGGAACAAGTACAAAGAGATAATCTATAAGAAGACCCCGCAATGGGCCTCACCACTAGAGGCATTTCAGATTATAAAAATAAAAAAGGAAAAATGGCCAACATATAAGGAACTTTTAAAGAATGACCAAAATATGTATCACTTGAAAAACCACGAGGAATTAAGGGAATTTAAACTGAGCTGGCTCCAATACATCCAGTTAGGGAAAAAAATATAATTTAGATAAAAAGAATGGTTGGGAAGAAAACTATACATCTTTTTGGAGAAAATCTTACTACAAGCAGGAAAGAAAAGAGTGAGCAAATTATATAAATTGTTATTGATGAAGAGGCATGAAAAGCAACCAATAAAGGAAATTATGGGAAAATGGAAGGATAACATAGGGTACAATATCCCCCAAGAAAGCTGGGAGAGGCTATGGAGATATACATGGAAACAAAATTACGCATACACACTGAAAGAAAACCAGATGAAAATGGTATATAGATGGTACATAACACCGGCCCAACTTGCTAATGTTATAAGAATAATACGGACCAGTGTTGGAAATGCCTGAAAGATAAGGGAACTTTCTTTCATCAGTGGTGGACGTGTGGGGTGATGGTCAAGTATTGGAGGAAAGTCCAAAAGTTGATTCATGAGATATTACAGATTAAGTTAGATTTAAAGTTAGAATTATTTCTTTTGGACATTACAGACCCAAAACAAATGGAGAAAGAACCAGAGAAACTTGTATGGTATATAAATACGGCAGCCAGAATTGTAGCAGCCAGATATTGGAAGAGAGAAGAAATGCCCGAAGAAAAGGAAATTTTATATAAAATATTAGAAATTGCAGAAATGGACCGTCTAACACAAATATTGAGAGGAAACGCAATAGCTCACTTCTCGAAAGTATGGAAACCTTTTGTTGAATATATTAATAAGAGAGAAAATATCAATGTAAAGGGATTTTGGATATGATGACTGTAATTACAAATCAAGACTCCAGGTTATACTATGAAGCGGATATTTCTTTGGGTGAAGTCAACCCGTTTGTATGGTTTGTTTTTAATCTGTTATGTGTTCCCTATTTACCTATCTAGCCACTCCTCATCCCGCTGCACCTCCCCCTCCCCACCCCAAGACCACACTCGTGCTTTACCCTATGTACCCAGTGTCATTTATATGTTTGTATCCATGTTTTTTTAATGCAATAAACTCTTTAATTAAAAAAAAAGATGTAAAGGGAAAATCCATGCAGAGGGGGTTTCCAGGGTCGACAATAAGGGTATCGACCCTGAACCCCCTCTGCATGGATTTTCCCTTTACATCTTTCCGCCCTTCCCTTGGCACTCTTTGATTTGGACTTATTGTGAATTTTCCTCAGAGACCTCCAGTATTTTTCGCTGGTCATGGGGACTATGTGTGCCAAGTTTGGTCCAATTCCATCTTTGGTGGAGTTCAGAGTGCTCATTGATTGTAAGTGAACTCTAAATCCCAGGACCAACAACTCCAAAATGTCCAGGTCCGTTCCCCTCAAAATTCACCAGTATTCAAATTTGGGCATATCAGGTATGCATGCTAAGTTTGGTCCCGATCCAATATTACTAATAAACAACTGTAACAGTCTACATAACATCTCCAATATCTGGGCATAAAGCTTTGAGTCGCCTTGTAGCCATCCCAACAAAGGCTGCATTGTATGAACTAAATCTTCTTACTTCAAATGCAGAGCTTAAACTAGTACTTTCGGTAATTACAGTCATGTCAGGCTTCTCCGAAATTAAACTGGGACATGCCATTCTTTATAATAGAGGAAAGAACTGCTCAAAAAGGCTTTGCCTTCCCATTCAGGAAAGGAGTCGAAATTGAAAATGCGGAAGCCGTGGAGGTGCCTCCGAAGCTCCAAAGGGAAAAGGCGACTTGGGATTATGAGAGAGGTGCCCATGACACCAATAATAGGCTGCCAAGGGGTAGCTTTCTGTCAAAAAATCATTTTAATTAGAGTTGTCCCATAGGAGGAACTCTCCTCGGTGCTGAATATGATGCCGATAGTTTCCTATCAAGTTCAGGAAAAGTGCCAGCGCCACATCAGTTAATGAGGAGACGCTTTTGTGCATCATTCGTTATCCCAAAAACGGTTCTCTTCAAATGACAGAAAAAAGCAGAGAGTATCAGGAGAAACTGCTGTTATGAAGTTTGGCCTTGAAACATTGTGTTAGTTGCGTTGCAGCAATTAATGTTGGCTGGGAGGTGAAATTGCTGCTGTATTTTTGGATACGGTAAGTGGATTTCATGTGATTTTATAAAGCAGTGTTTCTCAACCTGGGGGTCAGGACCCTGAGGGGGTTATGAGGGGGTTTCAGAGGGGTGGCCAGCCCATCAGAAAACATAATATTTTCTGTTGGGCATGGGGGTTCTGTGGGGAAGTGTGGCCCAATTCTATCATTGGTGGGGTTCAGAATGCTCTTTGCTTGTTGGTGAACTATAAATCCCTGCAACTACCATTCCCAAATGTCAAGGTCTATTTTCCCCAAACTGAAGCCTCCAAAAGGAGCTCAAAGAGTTAATGTCACACAAAAATATTCTAATTAAAGCAATCTTATATTTGATTAGCACAACTCTATTGTGGTATTTTTCCCCCCAAACACAATCTTTCCATGTTATGCTGATGCAAAGTATCACAACAAACAAAATACAGTTAATTCTCGCCTTTTTT
>JARBWK010001347.1:0-19698 GCA_030556195.1 Anolis apletophallus | reverse complement strand
AGGCACAATTAAAAGTGCTGGCTTTAGCCTATAAAGCCCTAAATGGTTTCGGGTCCAACTTACCTATCCGAACGTATCTCTCCTTATGAACCATCTAGGACATTAAGATCTTCTGGGGAGGCCCTGCTCTTGCTCCTGCCTTCGTCGCAGATGCATTTGGTGGGGACGAGAGACAGGGCCTTCTCAGTGGTGGCCCCTCAACTGTGGAACACCCTACCTAGGGAGATAAGATCGCCCCCCTCCCGAGTGTCTTTTTGAAGACAGGTGAAAACTTGGCTTTTTGAACAGGCTTTTATGAACACAGCATAACTTTATGAATTTACGGAATGACCCAACGATGAGATTGAATAACAACACGACATGGTAACACTCATGATAATGTTTTTAAGGCTTGTATGGTTTTTGATGTTTTGTGATAATTTTAAATTTAAATTTTATACTGTATGGTAATTGTTTAATGTTTTTATGGTTGGTTTTAACTGTTATTTGTCTTGTGACATTGAATTATTGCCAATTGTAAACTGCTCTGAGTCACCCTCGGGCTGAGAAGGGTGGTATAGAAATGTTGTAAATAAATAAATAAATAAACAAATAAGTAGGTACACTATCTCTCTCCTTCCCATGGAGCAGAGCATAGCGGGAGAACAGCGTCTCTGTCTTTCACACTTTGAGCATTATTACATTGAGTCTTTTATATAAATATTCTGCTGATGTAGTCTCAAAGTTGTAAATTAATGATAGATGTCTTCCATCCTGGTTCCAACTCAGTTTCTTCGCCAGATGTTGACTCTTCTTGATTGGTGTTGACAAACACAAGGCTTGTTTTGATTTCCTTCTTAACATAAGGAATGTTGCAAACATTTCCTTAACTTGAAAGAACCATTGTCACAGTTCTTATCAGAGTTTACCTTTTCAGCTATCATTAGCAACTTTTAATTACAGTCCAGCAAGCAGGTAGGTAGTCATTTCAGGCCTTAATATTATACTCCAAAATTATTAACTCCACTCATACCACTTCAGTTCTTCCATTCATTCCCAGGTTTTCCCACACATCATATTAAATTCAATTTCTCAAATCTGCACATTAGATTTTTTTGTGACAGCACAAGCCAATAAAGTTGGAAATATTATATATTATACACACACACAGTTTTATCATATCTTATATTTATTTACTGTATTGCTATAAGTGTCTTATTTTAACTTACTACATAGAGTGCAATCAAGTCTTGTCAAGCCTTGTTGTTTTCTTTGATATTGTGATATGGCCTAAGGGCTAATCAATAAAATTACTACTACAGTGGTGATTTGCACACTGAGTGTAGTGCATTTAAAAACAATTGGTACTGACAAAATTACCATCTGTCAAAAGCCCCCCAATCAATCTGCATGCATTATTCGCCGATACATCACACAGTCCTAAACACTTGGGAAGTATCTGACATGTGATTAAATGCTTTGTACTAATCTTGTTGTGCATCAAATAATAATAGCTTTATATCCTGCACACACTCCCCAAAAGGACTTGGGGTGGCTATTTATATTCTAGTCTTTTAAGCATCAAGCATCCTTTTTTGCATACTACTTATTGAGGGTAAAACATACTCAAAACTCAATATTTATAATGCTATAAGTAAAGCTTGAGAGTGTTCAGTATTATAGGCAGGGCAATATTAATGGAAAGTCAGTTGAATTAATTTACCTGTGTTGATGCAGAACTTGGAAATGGTTTGTAGGAGAAGATATACTAGTGACTGGTGAAGAGTATGATTTGAAGTGAACACCACTTTTGCAAGCTATTTCCTCTGAAATCATAAAATAACTCAAATATTCTGCTCAATCATGCTCACAAATTTAATGCTGTAGGCAATAGGAAAGTCTCTTGGGAAGTTACCTATTCTTCCTTCTTTTACTAAGTATTCAGCTGCCTAGGAGAAATGCATTCCTGGGGACCTTGGTAATTGGGAGTGAAATTTCAGCATTCAAAATGTCAGGGAGGGAAAGAATATATCCTGCATCATGATCACTATTATATTCACAATTTCAATTAGAAGACTCTTTCCTCTTATTTTTTAAAAAGACTCAATAATGTCTTACACATTAAAAATACAGAAGTTAAAAACAATATATCAATAGAAGTTGAAGACAATATATACAGTTAAACCACATATCCCTTCAAGAATTACACAATGAAAGACAATATATAACAATATATATAAAGACAACATAAGTGCAATTTTTTTTAAAAGCTGTTTTTGCCATGTTGAACAAATAGCTTCCAAATCACTCTTACCAGACTACTAAGTAATTGTAAAAGGAAGGAGGATAGTCTAGTCTTTATATGAGGCCACCAGTTATGTTAGCATTCAATATTGGAAGCACAGTTCAAGGCTATATTTCTTGAATATAGATAAATTCTGACAAGAATAATCCTGAAATAATGGTACTTTTGCAATTTAGGCCTCATTCTGCATCAAATCTGCACTATTTTTTTTACAGTCAACAGTATGTTTCTGCACAAGGAACATTATTTTTGCACAAAAATATATTTCTGTGCACAACTATTTTTCATGCAGAAAGTGCAGCTCCTTCCACACAAGATTCATTTTGAAAGGGAAAAAATCAAAATGAATTGTACGCAGAGTCAATTTGAGACTACAGCATTTCCTGTCAAAAAGAAAAAAATATATTTGCAGGAGTTACTATTATCTATGCAGAAAATACCTTTGCACAAAAGCACAATATGAGCATTTTGCAGAGAGTAAGTCTTGATCTACAAATAGTTTTTGAAGATGCATTGCTTTCTAGCTCCAAAGAAAGGAAGAAAAATGCTAAAATTATTCATTGCATAAGACCAAAATTGGGAAAGAAATACATTCCTGCTTTATATTTAAGAGAAGTGTTGCCATTTTGGTCAGGTGTGAATGGGCTATCTATGTCCCTCCTCCATTTTTGGTTTGGACAGGCACCATATGGGCATGCATTATGTTTCTTGTATGACTCTTACTTCATTTTATTCTATGTATTTTAATTTACTGTACAACTTTACATCCAGCATGCAATGTTTGTTTTTTATAACTATAGCACCCCCAGTCTAGAGATAACAATGTCCCATTGACTTTCCCTGTGTTGCCGACACTTCAAAGTCTATGAGCATTTTTTTATTTCAAATGACTTTACACAGCTTGAAACTTTGTTCTTTAGAAAAAAGACTTAACTTTGTAATTTTTAATTGTCTTTGTATACATGTTTTCATCTGACATTTTAATGGATTTGCCTTTCATTGATCACAGTGTACCTGTGTCACCTTGTATTCTATCATTATTTCAGATGTATAAAACATTTAAAGTATCATGCCTAAGAAATCGGTAATTCCAAGATGGGTCTACAAACACCTTGCCAAGGTTTTTCAAACATTTGCTTCAAAATTGCACTACAACCTTTTTAAATGATAGCAGTTAGATTCTATGCTGTGTCATCTGGAATATGCCACTTAATCCTGTCCTAGTATAACCAATCAAAGAAGGAGAATTATGGTCTGAAAGAAGGCCTTCCAGGTGTAGCCATAAGCTCATGTTTTAAACACAGAACAAAAGACTTATGATATAGAAAATGAATCTGTAGTATGTAATGGCTGCCTTCATTAGCGCCAATGGTGAATACACCTGCTGAGAAGACAGATTACAATAGGCTCTGCAGGGAATAGTTTCTCTCAGCCTCTTGAGATGTGAACATGCCAAATATATCTACCTTTCAATATGTTGCATTCAAAGTTATCATTTATTATAAGCACTACTCAATATCTAGCAGTTTCAGCCTCAGTTGACACCACAATGAGAATCTATACCTGTGTTTATCACCACAGAATAGGAAGTATTTCTGACAAAGGCTTCAAGCTAGCTTGAGATTTTAACTTGTACTTAATATACCATCCATGGCTTTTGCCAACATTTTTTGCTATGAGCAGTATAATTATTAGAGCTGTGCAAAACAATCATTACTCCTTGTGAGTCATTAAATTGGTGCTTATGATGCGATATCTGACATGTGGGCATGGCCTGTGTTGAAAACTTAAGAATCAAACCCCAATACATTTTCCTTCGGATTTTGTAAATCTTGAAAGCCTCCGAAAGTCAGCTTCATTTTCAGCACAAGCAAGTCAAGTCAAGTCAAAAAAACCTGCTAATCTTCTTTAAATTAATTGCCTTTTGCCATTAGGAGAGGGATGCAGCAGTGTAATGATGTTGATTATTTGTGTGTAAATGTTGTGTGACATGTGTTAAAATGTATGTTGTTTTGAATGTTCTATGGTTTGTTTCTGTGGGTGAAACAGAAGGGAGGCATGGCAGAAGCTTAGAAGCTGTCGCCATGGCAACCAGGGCTAGAGGCTAGTAGAATGTTCAGGTTTGAATTCTACAGTTGGAAAAGAGCGGGAAGCCAACTGCCAAATGAGAGGGGAGGAGTTATGTTCTAGTTGAGAGTGTCCTAAGGACTGAAAGAGAACGGTCCAGTGTTAGTGTGTGTCTTAAGGTCTGCTAGTGAGCAGTCCAGTTAAAGGGTATAGAGACCCTAGTTAAAGTTGCAGGGGTTTATAGAGGTTTAGTGGAAACCCTATAATAGGTCCCCATTGTGTTATGTAACAGAAAAAGTTGTGCCTCTAAGGAAGTTTGAAACCAACCAAGATTGTACCCATTTGTGTCAAAATAAATTGTTTGCATCTTAAAAGGAAAACACCTCTCCTGATTCTTTTTATTGGTGGTGGCCCTCAAAGTCAGTGGTCAGCCGGATAAATGGTGGCAGCGTGGTCAAGTGGTCACTGAGAAGTTTTAAAACTCCAGTCAGTTAAATGGTGAAGGGGTGAGACAGTACCCTGCCAATAAACGTGAAGTTGCTGAGGTAACCCGAGGTTTCCTTTGATTGGAGGTCAGCAGTGTGGACATAGAAAGATTGTCCAGTCTGAGGCCGGTCAAGAAGTGGAGTGGTCACATATTGGCGGCAGCGGTGGGATCTTTTTAAGAGAGGGTCCACCCTGTCCAGCCGGTTGATTTGAACGTAGCTTCACCGCATATTGGCGGCAGAGCGGTGGGATCGTGTAAGAAAACTGATCCAGTGCGCTGCAAGCTACCAGAGGAATTTGTTTAATTTCTCAGTTTACTGACCAAAGTCGTGTGGTAGTAGGAACTTTAATAGTTTAGTTTAAAGTTCTGAGGTAAAAGTTCGGCAAAATGACCACCAGGAGACAAACGAGGGCTTTGGAGGAAGCAGGGCAGCCTGAGGTTCTGCAGGAAGGAGAAGACTCTGAAATTTCAGAATCAGAGTCAAGTAAAATGTCTGGAGAATACCGGTTTTAGGCTTGAGGTGATGAAACTTGAGATGCAAAGGGAAGAGAAAGAAAAGGAGAGAGAGATGCGAAGAGAAAGAGAAGAAAAGGAGAGAGAGATGCAAAGAGAAAGAGAAGAGAAGGAAAGAGAAGAGAGAGAAAAGGAGAGAGAGTTGCAAAGAGAAATAGCCAGGTTGGAGTCTGAGAGAGGGAATGCCTCTCAGCGTGCCAGGCCAGTTCAAGAGGTGCAGGCAGAAGGTTCTATAGACCAACTCCTGAGGAGATTCCCGAAGTATGTAAAAGGGGATAGTGTGGAGAAATTTTTGGTTTCTTTTGAAAGATGTTGCTATGATTTTGAAATTGAAGAGGAGAGATGGATGACATATTTACGACCACAGATCTGCGGACAGTTGCTGGAGATTTATAGCGATATGGCAGAACAGGACCACAAGGTTTACCAGAAGTTTAAACAACAGGTCCAACAGAAGCTTCAGTTGACGCCAGAACATTACAGAGTTAAGTTCAGGTCCTTGAAAAAGGAGAAAACAGAAAGTTTCTGTCAGCTAGCATCAAAGCAAAGCCAGTATTTCGATAGTTGGTTAAAAGGTGCTCAAATTACCAGTTTTCAGCAACTTAAGGATCTGATGATCCTGGAACAGTTTTATCAAAATGTTCCCTCAGAGTATAAATGGTTGGTTCAGGAAAGGGGTCCTGGGACACCCAGTCAAGCAACTCTTATGGTGGATAAGATGGTGACATTGAGAGAAGGAGTTTGTAAGGCTGAAGGCTACAAACCAGTGGAGTAACATTGTTTCAAGAAACCATACAAAGTGTTGCCACAGTATCAAGAGGCTAAAAATGCTGCAGGAGAGTACGCTCGTTACAGAAGGCCTGAGGAGAAAAATTACCTCAGAGATGGCTCCCTCAGTAGTGGAAATCGTCCAAGCTTTGATATGGCTAAGAGAATGTGTTTTCATGCAAGTTTGGACATATGAAAGCACAATGTTATCTACATAGCAAGGAAAAATCTTCCTTATGTATAACCCAATATTAGAAAAGAGTTTTGAGAAGGGGCTTGAGTCTAATAAAGGAAAGAGTTCTTCGGAACCAATGCAAGTACATAATCCCTTAGAAAAACAATGCCTTTTTGTTATGTTGGACACAGATAGAGATGACTACTTTGAACCACTTCAAGTAGGTCAAAACGAAATATTAGGATGGAGAGACACCGGATCGGAGGTCTGTGTGATTCGCCCTGAACATGCCAGAGCCAAGCCGACAACCTGTGTCTCAGCTTAGACTAAAAGGAGTAGGGGGCAGTGTTGTGCGACGTTGTGTCTTTGCCAATCCAATATAAGAATTGGAAAGGATTTTGGGATTTTGCAATATATGAGGACATTCCTTTTGATTGTCTGCTGGGGAATGATATTGTAAGGAAGATCAAGTATTTAACAAGAGATGTTGAGTTAACTGAAGGTCCAGTTAAACAGCAAGATGTTTCTTGTTTACCAGTTGATATTATCCCTGAAGAAAATCCTGAGACAAGTTCAAATATAATAGAGTTAGTGAAAACAGGAGCAGGAGAAGAGGATATTGCTAATGAGCAAAAGGCAGATGAAACACTGAGATCTTTATTTACTGCGGCTCAGGATGAGACGAAAGTCTTATCAAAAGAAAATCCTTCAAGATTTGTAGTTAAAGGACGAGTGTTGTATAGAGAGACCATGTGTGTAAAGTCTCCAGGAGGAACTAGTTCTTGTACACAAATAGTTGTGCCCCAAGCTTATAGGGAACAACTTATGAATTTGGCACACGCAAGCACACAAGGTGGCCATATGGGAATTCGACGCACCACACAGCGCATCACCAGAAATTTCTTTTGGCCCAATATGTATCAGCACATTAAAGAGTTTTGTCAATCGTGTGATACATGTCAGCGTGTCGGAACAGGAAAAAGACAAGACCAAGGTTCCCCTAATTCCTATGCCACTAATTGGAGAACCATTGTATCGTGTGGGGATCGATATTGTGGGACCCTTACCAAAGGCAAGTCGTAGAGGACGTCGGTATATCCTTACTTTGATGGACTATGCCACGAGGTACCCAGAAGCAGTGGCGTTGACTAATATTGATACAACCACAGTAGCGAACGCCTTGTTGTCTATATGGGGAAGAACAGGATATCCCAAAGAACTGATTTCGGATTTGGGAACCCAGTTTACGTCAAGACTGATGGAAAGACTGTTGGAGATGTGTGGAATTAAACATCTGACATCGTCTGCTTACCATCCACAAACTAATGGTCTTGTGGAAAACCTAAATAAGACCTTAGTAAGAATGATCAAGGCGTACACTCAACAACATCCAGCCGATTGGGATGAGAAACTACAGCAACTCCTGTTTGCATGCAGAGAGACTCCACAAGGCAGTACAGGATACAGCCCTTTCGAGTTACTCTTGGAAGGAAGGCGAGAGGTCCGCTGGATCTAGTGAGAGAGCACTGGGAGACTTCCTCAGTTGCAGAGCCAGTTCCAGTGAGTCGGTATCTACAGAGTTTACGGGAGACGATGGAGATGGCAAGAGTTATCGCTCAAGACAACCTTGCAGCAGCACAGCAGAAACAGAAGACCTGGTATGATCAATCAGCCCGAGAGAGATCCTTCGACGTTGGTGATAAAGTACTATATTTGATCCCGGAAAGAGTCAACAAACTTCAATTGAAATGGACAGGACCATGGACAGTTGTTAAGCGTGCCAGCAGAGTTAACTACTTGATACAAGAATTACAATCAGGACTGGAAAACTGGTGCATGTTAACTCGCTTAAACCTTATGTTGAAAGATCAGTAGATGTATGTATAATAGTTAATGAAGGTGTAAATGGATCGTTTCATTTCTGGGAAGGGAATAGGAAGGCTGACAAGAGTGTGAGTCAGGTAAAGCTTGATGAAGGGCTGACTTGCAAACAGCAGGAGCAACTTAGAGAACTGCTCCATAAGTATAAAAATTTGTTTTCGGATTTACCGGGAAGAGTAGAAGGGGTGCAACATCAAATTATAACAGGAGACGCCTTACCCATTGGCGTCTACTCCCTATCGAGTCACAGGGAAACTCGTGGAGTGTGTTGATAGAGAAGTTCAGGAAATGCTGGATATGGGGATTATAGAACCATCCAGTAGTCCTTGGGCATCACCCGTCGTGTTAGTTCAAAAACTGAGACCATATCTGTGGGGCAGGAAGTTTGTTTTGCAGACGGATCATGCGCCATTAAAATGGCTGAGTAATGTTAAGGGTACTAACAACAAACTCTTAAGATGGAGTTTACTCTTGCAAGACTACGATTTTAAGGTAGTGCATGTGAAAGGCAAATCGAATGTAGTAGCTGACTCTTTATCGAGAGTTACTTAAATTCAGATTACAGAATGGATATGGTTTGTATATAGTTGTGTAAGTATAAATGTATATGTGAAATGTATAAGATTATATAATGTCTTGCTAACGGCATTATTTTTAATTCACTCTGGACAGAGAGAATTAAAAATAATTTCGGGAGGAGGGAAGGTAATGTAATGATGTTGATTATTTGTGTGTAAATGTTGTGTGACATGTGTTAAAATGTATGTTGTTTTGAATGTTCTATGGGTTGTTTCTGTGGGTGAAACAGAAGGGAGGCATGGCAGAAGCTTAGAAGAGCTGTCGCCATGGCAACCAGGACTAGAGGCTAGTAGAATGTTCAGGTTTGAATTCTACAGTTGGAAAAGAGCGGGAAGCCAACTGCCAAATGAGAGGGGAGGAGTTATGTTCTAGTTGAGAGTGTCCTAAGGACTGAAAGAGAACGGTCCAGTGTTAGTGTGTGTCTTAAGGTCTGCTAGTGAGCAGTCCAGTTAAAGGGTATAGAGACCCTAGTTAAAGTTGCAGGGGTTTATAGAGGTTTAGTGGAAACCCTATAATAGGTCCCCATTGTGTTATGTAACAGAAAAAGTTGTGCCTCTAAGGAAGTTTGAAACCAACCAAGATTGTACCCATTTGTGTCAAAATAAATTGTTTGCATCTTAAAAGGGAAAACACCTCTGATTCTTTTATTGGTGGTGGCCCTCAAAGTCAGTGGTCAGCCGGATAAATGGTGGCAGCGTGGTCAAGTGGTCACTGAGAAGTTTTAAAACTCCAGTCAGTTAAATGGTGAAGGGGTGAGACAGTACCCTGCCAATAAACGTGAAGTTGCTGAGGTAACTTCGAGGTTTCCTTGGATTGGAGGTCAGCAGTGTGGACATAGAAAGATTGTCCAGTCTGAGGCCGGTCAAGAAGTGGAGTGGTCACATATTGGCGGCAGCGGTGGGATCTTTAAGAGAGGGTCCACCCTGTCCAGCCGGTTGATTTGAACGTAGCTTCACCGCAAGCAGGGAGAAAGCAGAGTTCACTGGGAAAGAGACTAAGAAAGCACATAATTCTGGGAAATGTAGTTTGGGAAATCAAGGAATGCCAGAGAATTCAAAAGGCCCTACCCCAAACTACATTTCCCAGAATTCTGCTCAGCATCAGAAAACTCCAATCAGAATAGGGGAGATATTTGTCCCTCTATAGCAGTAGCTTACCAGAGTTCAATACATTTTTGAATCTGCAAAGAGGAGGATTGATGAATAATTCTAATAAATAAATCTCCATGCTGGGCTGAGAAGAAATCCCTAAATTGAAGTTCTATTGGTTGATATGAGAGGCATTCAATGAAATAGCTGTATAAAAACATTTTTGTCAAAACTTTAAAAGATTTCCTAAAATCAGCAGATGTATGAATATTTCTGAAAGTTGGGGGGCGTGATCCTCGGTTATCTTGTGTCATTGTATAGAAAATTCAATGAGATAACGCTTGTAATTTTGTTTTAAACATGTTGTTTATAATAACTTTGGAAATTCCCCCGAATCTGTGGATAAATTAAACAGTGAGAAATGTGTTCTACCATTGTAGTAAGTTTCACCCCAATATAGGTAAAAACGAGGGAGAAAGAAGCCCCTAAAACTTCTCCACTTGAACAATTACTATAACAAAAAAAGTAACAAAATTTCATTACTCTTGGTATAATTACGGAATTTTCACTAACAATACTTTAGAAACACTTTAGAACCAAAATGCTGCCCCCTAATTTTGTAATTTGTTTTGAATTTTTTTTTCATTGAGCACACAGCCCTAATAATTATATCAGAAAGAGATCACGGTCCTGTGGTATCTATCTCTTTCTTCAGAATTAACACTTTACTTCCAGTATACAAGTTAAATATATAGGAAAAAAGAGAGTGAAAATTCAAAAATGGTTTGAAATGATTTCTTGAATATCAAGAATCATTAATATTAAAATTCAAAAAAACAATGTTTTATATGAAGAAAATTATGTCTTTGCAGAAATATTTTCTTTCTAGAAAACGTTGCTTCCTGTGCAGAAAACTCCATGTATGATCTTTGTACAGATCAAGTCCAAAACTGCAGCTAGACTATTTAAAACTGCAAAGTTTTCAAAGACATTCTTGCAATTGGAAGATAAATGCTCAAACAATATGTACATTTCTTAAAATTAATTGTTACATCCATAGGCTATGTGCATCACACAGTATTTTGATCTGCTCTTTGATAATTTTAAGTTGCATAAAGGTTTACACTGGTGACTTTTTAATTATAACCAAATAAATTGATCACTTCAGCTACCCTAATCTCCACAATGTATGTAGCAAATAGGTTGTTGTGAGGTAAGAGCTTCTATTGATACCAGTGTAATATTCTTTCTGAGTCTAAATATTATCTGGAGAGAACATGCTTAAATCTTTCCTCCGTGAACAAGAATGGAAGGAAAAAGGAGGTAGGGAGAGAGCAAGAAGACAAGAAAAAAGAAAAGGGGGGAAAATGAGTGACCAGGAGGGAGATAAAAGATAATATGAGAAGATGAGAACTTCTCTCTTCAAACTTTTGTGCCATTGATCATTGACCACAGATCAGTTTCTAAGATTCTAAGGGTGTGGTTTTCAGCACAAATGGTGATTTCCTGAGGAAGAGGATTTAAAAAGATGCCTGGTGGAGACCTTGAAGAACTGTTAATCATTGTAGATGTTATAATGGTGATATATTTAAAACAGATACATATTTTTGTTTCTCTACAGTAATGACAAATTTACTCAACATTTGGGACATCAAAATGCATTTTACAATATCCTTGACCATAAGAAACCTGAGGCAACCGTATCATGCTCCCTCTGATTGTATATTATCAACTGATTTCTCTTCAATATATTTAATAAATCTAGTATATGTAACCTAGCATTCTTAAAGAGATGCCACTGGAATATATTTTAAGGTATTATATATAGAGAGAAATGCATATATTCTACATTTAACATCTATGGAATATAGGAAGCACTTGAAAGTGGTTTATATTCTATTATGTGACTTGGAGTTCATGAAAACCCATTGCCCAATAGCTTTTTATAGAAGAATAAACTAATTTTCTAATCTCAATACTAACATACAGCCACTTGTCAGTTTTCATAGCCCCCATTTTTTTGGAGGTAGGGGTTTGGGTTCTTTTATTGATCAGGAAGCTTCTGTCAGGGCATTCAATGAGAGGTCTTAATGAAAAGATTAATAATATAGCTAGTGGAAACCAATTTTCTCATGCTGAATCTCTTAATCTATTTTACATTATTTCCCAAAAGAGCCCTGGACTTCATAGATATACAGTCCTGTGCAGAGAATCAATTATGCTGGAAGAAGTACATGAACAAAGTTATGTTCTTTGAAATTCTGCCAAGTTTCTATAAAAACATTTCCCACTCTAAAATGCTTCCACAAACTTTAGCCAAGGGTTGTCTTAAATGTTCCATATGTACTATGCTCAACCATATGAGCATTGTTCCTCCACACCTTCATGGTGAGCTTATCAAGGCAATTATTATCTTAATAGTTTTAAAAAATTTAAACTTGGCCAGGTTTATACTTGAACCATGTATTATGAGTATGATGCTATCACACACTTGCATAGTGTCCAAATGAAAGTGATTAACTCTTGATAGACTTGTAACATGATTCAAGATATATTATAAAATGTGCAGGCTTAATAAGAAAGAACTTTTCTCTCCAGCAGTACACCATTTGTTCACACATATGCACAAAATAATAGCCAGACAAGCTCAGGGATTGAGTAATCTCTTTATTTCCACTGTTTAGAAGTTTTCATATGTTTGCAGGACCTCGGAGTTTGGACAACCTCCTGGAACTTTAAAAAACAGCCTGGGCACTGAGAGATGTTTGAGTCTAGTGTTCATTTTTGGATTAGTGAGTATTAGAGCTGTGCAAAATTTCACATGTGAGTCATAAGTATTTCGACAAATTCATACTTACAATGCAACTTACAAACCCCGGCAAACCCCGGGCTGAATGCAGGCAAATTAAAACACTCATCTCTGAAAATTTCAGAAGTTCATTTGTTTTCATATGTCTCCATGAGTCAGCTTGTTTTTGAATGTAAGCAAACTCTCCTGGGAGGCACAGCCAAATGCTCTGTCACATTCTCTCCTCAGCCCATCAGGGCTGAGGGAGAGCGGAAGAGAAGAGGCGGAGCCCTGACTATTGCTGTTTCTCTTAAATGGGAGCAGCAGCCAGCCAGCCAGCCGCTAAGCTGCCTCTTCTCTTATCATTGATTTTTATTAGTGAATACCACCAAGACAATTGACAACATTTGATAAATAGACAGACTATAAATAATAATAATAATATATCCAACATACAGGGGCGGTCCGAGCTCTCCGGGGGAAGTAAGCGAACATTATTTTGGCGCCCCCCACTGCGGCTCCTGGCTGCGCCCGCGCATGCATGGAAATTCGCGCATGCGCACTGGCTCCCAAGCGCGCCGGAGCGGAGGAACGGGGGGGAGAGGGGACTCATGGCGCGGGCGCCCGGACCCGAGGAGGAGCAGGGGGGAGGCCATGAGGGCGGCCCCCACGGAGACTCCCCGGCAGCGGCAGCAGCAGCAGCGCCCCCGGAAGGGCCCGGAGCCAGAGGCGCATCTTCCTGACGTCACTTCGTCGCGCCTCTGCCGAGGAGGAAGGGGAGGAAGGCCTCGCCGGCCACGCGCTGCAAGGACGCTGTAGCAACCCAGTTCTCTTTCGTGCCTGGGGGGCAAGGGGCAGCACCGGGGGTCCCACTTGCATTAGAGCCAGCCGAAGCTGAGGTGGATTCGGAAGAAGATTTAGAGGGCTTGGAAGAAGGGGATTTTGAGTTAGCTGGGCCTTCTTCCCCCACAGAGAGCCTGGCCTGGGATGACGGCTGGCCTGATCCTTACGAGAATCTGGAAGGCCAGGTGGATTCCGAAAGCATTGATAGTGAAGATTGTGAAAGGCCGGGGGGACGAGGATCGCAGGAAAGAATGTGGGAAACAACGGAGGAGGAGGCCCGGGAAGCAGATAGGGAGTTCGGCTCTCACGGAGATAGGGAGCCAGGTGCTGGGAGACAAGGACGGACCTTTGATAGGAGACGGAGCATTGAGGCGAGCAGGAGGGGCTGGTTCCACAGCCTAGACAGGCCGAGGTCCCATAGCACAGATTGGAGGAGGAGAAGCCTAGAGCGTCGGGGGATTAAGTATAGGATCCGTGGGAACGGATCCTCAGTACCTCGGCCACGTCTATCATCTACAGACGTGTAGCGAGTTAAGATCCACGTAGCCAAGTCTGGGCTAGTGGCCTGCCAAGGAGTGCCTTGGACCTTGCTATCCTGCCTTGTTCCTTGATCTGCTTTGCCAAGCGGAGCCTTGCCAAGTCTTTGGAAACGTTCATGCCAAGATTGCTTTTGGACTATACCATTTACCTTTTACCTTTGGTTTAAATTTGCTATTTTTATGGACAATATATTTTCAACTGTTTCTTATCTTCAATAAAGTAGTTAGCTGATTATCGTCTCCGTGTGTGTGATTAAGGGGTCGGCCGAGTCCCTGCATTGTGACAGACGCCCGGAAGGAGAGACGCCGGAGGGAGGGAAGGAGGAAGAGGCCGCCACGCCTCCGCAGGGCTCCCTCCCTCCGGCATCTCTCCTTCCGGGCATCCTTGCAGCGCGCGGCCGGCGAGGCCTTCCTCCCCTTCCTCCTCAGCAGAGGCGCGACGAAGTGACATCAGGAAGATGCGCCTCTTGCTCCGGGCCCTTCCGGGGGCGCTGCTGCTGCCACTGCCGGAGAGTCTCCGTGGGGGCCGCTCTCGTGGCCTCCCCCCCTCCTGCTCCTCCTCGGGTCCGGGTACCCACCCCGTGAGTCCCCTCTTCCCCCCCCCGGCGTTCCCCCGCACCGCTGGGAACGTCGCCCTACGCAACCGCGTAGGTCGCTTAATGGTAAAGGACGGCCCTGCCAACATATTATTATGGTTCCATTGTACAGTGAAAGTGGGTGAGCATGATTATGTAGAAAAGTATAGAAACAGTGGGAGGGAGGAGAGGGGGAAAGGGAGATCAATTGAGGTAACAGGAGCTCAATTTTTGTCTGTTCTCCAATGCTTTTGCATGCTTCTGCCAGGTTCTTAGCCTAGCAGTCTAGCAGCCCCAGCCAGCCAGCAGTCAGCTAGCCATGACTTGGGATCCCTTTAGGATCATTTTGTTAGTCTAGCAGCCAGCCATCCAGCAGTCAGGCATTGTAGCCACAGCTTAAAGGGCCTTTGGGATCATTTTAGGATCATTTTCTTTGCATGTGTGGAGGTTTTTCGTTTACTGGGTTTCATTTTTGACAGTTTCCCATTTACTAAGAATTTATTTAGAACAGTGGTTCTCAACCTGTGTGTCCCCAGATGCTTTGGTCGTCAACTCACAGAAATCATAGCATCTGGTAAACTGACTGGGATTTCTGGGAGTTGTAAGCCAAAACACCCAGGGACCCACAGGTAGAGAAACACTGATTTAGAGTGTGACCTATCGAGAGTGTTGAAATTCACTCAGTGACCTGATTTTCTACAAATAGTTACTACAAGTTGTACTGGACAGGGCTTGTATCACAGCTACAACCTACCTGTGTACTGATGGAGGACCTATTAAAATGATCTGCCCTTGAAGGCTAATGGGTCCTTTGAGATTCCAGGAGGCTCAGAGCAGTTGCCTCAACCTGTGGGTCCCAAGATATTTTGGCCTTCAACTCCAAGAAATCCTAACTGGCTGGGATTTCTGGGAGTTGTGGGCCAAAACACCTGGGGACCCACAGGTTGAGAACCACTGCCTTAGAGGGTTATATGGCTGGTATCACTGATGAGCCTGTTGAATCCTTAGTCAATAAATGGAATGAAAATCTAGCCAGGGCTATTGACATAATCACTCCCAAACAGTCTCTACAACCCATCACAAATCAGGCTCCCCTCTATAGAGGAATCAAACAGGAAAGATGACAACTAGAGCATAGACAGTAGAAAATTCTACTTTTGTGCAACAAGACATGGTATTAGAGGGCACCTCTGCTCCTATTTGGTAGCATGTATTTCACCTGCAGATTCACATTCAGCTGTGCTGTTCATAGTAGTTAGAGGCTTAACCCAGATGCCCTTCCCTCTTAATCCATTGCTAGAATCTTCAATAGTTCACTGTGATGCTTTTAACAATAGGCAGTCTTGGACGACACACACTTCCTTGACTCATTTCAAACTGGCTTCAGAGCAGGATATGGAGTTGAGACTGTTATGGTCACCTTAGTGGATGATCTCTGCCTTAACACAAGGGGGTGTCTCTATTGGTGCTCCTAGACCTCTCAGCCCAGGTAGATGCAACGGTTAAAGGTGCTTATTTTCAGCTTTGGTTGATATGCCAGCTATGCCCCTTCCTAGATTTGGAGGACTTAAAGATGGTAGTGCAAGCACTGGTAACCTCAAGGTTGGATTTCTGCAATGCGCTTTACATTAGGCTACCTTTGTACCAAGTTCAGAATCTTCAGCTGGTTCAAAATACAGTACCCAGATTGATGGGAATATTTATGAGTGAATGTATTACATCCACTGGCTGCCAATAAGTTTCCAGGCAAAGTACAAGGTATTGGTTTTGACCTTTGAAGCCCTACATGGTTTGGATCATCTCTTCTTATACAATCTGGCCCACACACTTATGTCCTCTGGAGGATAGTTACTCCAGCCTGCCAGAATCCATCTGGCAACTGTCACCCAGAAGACCTTTTCATCAACTACCCCAAGTCTGTGAAATAACCTGTCAGAAGAGCTCTAACAACTGTTGATATTTTAAAACCATCTAAAAACCTATCTCTTCTGGCAGGCCTACACAGCCAGTTTAAAGCATGAATTTTAAATTAGTGTCCTGTCTTTTAATCTCCGTCTTGTGTATTTAATATATATCTTTTATAGAACTACATTTTAATATATGTGTTTATAGGATGTTTTTGCAATGTTTGTGTTTTTAACTGTGCTGTGATCCATCTTGAGCCACAGGGAGAGGTGGGTAAGAAATATAATAATAATAATAATAATCATCATCATCATCATCATCATCATCATCCCAGTAGTAATCGACACAGTTGGTGCCATGCCAAAAGTTCTCAACCAGCATTTGAAAATAATAAACATTGACAAAATCATGATTTGTCAACTACAAAAGGGCACCTTACTTGGATCTGCACGCATCATTCGAAAATACATCACACAGTCCTAAATGCTTGGGAAGTGTTTAACTTGTGATTTTGTGATACGAAATCCAGCATATATATCTCATTTGGTGACATACTGTATTTTTGTGTCAGTAAAATAATAATAATGATTATGGGAACCATTTAGATCTAATCTCAACTACAATAGAGTTACTGAAACAATTGTTAAATGGTGAGTCAATACTTTTCTAAATCTTGTTGATTCAGAACAAAGGGGCCACCCAAAATAGTGTACATTTTGACAAAGTCACAAACTAAATGAACTCATTGTTTTAGTTCACATGAATTGACTGTTAGCCCGGTGGCTTGGATATGGTCCTGAATGACTGTAGTTATTATTAGTGATCACAATGATGACCTACTGCATCAGAAAAAGTGAGTTTATACACAAGAAAGCTCATGCTAAAATCCTCCTTTTGATTTAAAAGAAAATTTAAACTTGTTCTTCTATCATTTCTATTATACCCATGTAAAGATGGCAAAATTTGGTTCACTTAATTATAGCTCTTTATTTATGCAGAAGAATTTGACAGTTTGGACACATGTAAAATATTAAGGTATGCCTTGGCAGTTATGACATTTTTGATGATTCAGACTCCTGGATGTGAAGAGCATGATTCGAATAAAGTAGGCTCCCACGCATGCAGATATCTGTGAACTTTAAGAGGTCATACCCCTAACTTTTTTTTAAGACTCTGCTAGTATTTGGAATTATCAATAAAATTCATCTCTAGTGAAGAAATTATTTTATTAGAGTGAACTAGCATTAGACAATATTAAAATGGGGCATTATATCACTGGCTATATGACAAAGGGAGAAAGGGGTGTATGCATGGGGAGTAAAACTGGGATCATCAATTTATAGGAGAACATACTAGGGAGAAACATACGTTGTCATTTCTTTTGTTATCCCATAGATTCTAGGGCCCCAGAGACTCAGAATAACAGCATATTTTCCCACTTTCACTAGTCTCTGTGAGGAATAATTGTGACTGAAATTTCACGGAGCACAATTATGCATTGATGTATTTTCGAGCATGATTCAGTTATATGGCATAGTAGCTAGCAACTACCTAGTTTGGATTAAACTTGATTGAGTGTGGTTGAGCTTGATTAGTGACATCAACCTCAATACAATAATCTTTATTTTTTTAAAACTTCCAATATGAAAATGGATCTTTAATATGATTGTATGTATCCAAATTATGTTTTCAGCAACAATATAGATTAGTGTTTGATAGTACCAAACACAAACTTCCACATCAACTGCTGGGTAGAATTAGGCAAATCTATTTCCTTTTTATTTAGGTTTCTCAGTATCCCACCAGAAGTTTCCTCCTACCCAACTTCAATGTCAAGGTTTCCTTTCTCAGATGGAAATCAGTGTGCATGTTATGTACTTTCCTTAATGTATGAATGTTATGCATATTTATCACACCAGAAGCAAACCGAGGGTGCAGTTGTAATGTATGTTATGCATATTTCTTAAGGGAAACATATTCTTGCCTTTTCCCCATTGGTTAAAACATGTTTTTGTTCATTGTTGAAATATATGCATTGTTCAAATGTCACACATATATGCAGGAGTTTAACCCCTTCTCCCTCACAAAAACAAACAAACAAAAATGGCTCCAGTGCTGGACAATGGAAAGACATACACAGAACTTTCTTCAATAGTCTTACTGGTTATAAAAACACACAAATCAGACTCAAACATTAAGAAACCCTGGTTAATGTGTTACTTTTTCACAAAGATTTTGAAATTACAGTAAAAATGGGGTAAAACCATGGGAAAAAGTTAGTTTTTCTATATGGCCAGCTTTCAAAACAAAAACGTTAAATATGCAAAATTGGCTGAAGGACTGAAGATAGCCTACAACATGCTTTTGAATCTTGCTGTGCCTCTAATATGGATACTTCCAGACAGTGGGTTAAGGAGGCAGGACTACCCCCCCCCCCCCAAAAAAAACCTGGGGACCTGGAAAGCAGGTCCCCACACTGACCTATGGGTCCCAGAATTTATTCCTCTGCCATCCTCACAGGTCTCCTCTGTCTCGGAACAAGATAGAGGGCGGACAGGGGACATTTGGTAGATGGTTTTTTAAAAAAAAAAATCACTCCATTATGCGCTGAACCATATATGTTCACATGCAAATATGTTAATATAAATATAAGCAGATTTGCATGTGCACATATGAGGTTCAGCACATAAGAGTGATTTTTAAAAAACAGAATCCTGCTGGATTTCTCTCTTCCCTTAATTGTTTATTCAAGCTCTGTTTAATATTATACAGTTTAAAATGGTAGGTTACATACCTGTGACCATCTTTCTTCGAGTGAAGCTCTGTGAATCCACACTTATGAAGTTTATAAACCAGCTGGCTTCCAACAGAAACTTTCCCAGTTTGAAAAGTTTTGGCGGTAGTTCGCCCAGCCGGCCCGGAGGGCATAAAAAGGCGCCCCATGCGCGCCACCCACCTCCTGCACGCCACGTAAGCAACTAGGGAGGGGATGGTTTGATATAGAGGGAGGCCGGGCGGGTCGGTAGGGGATTCACAGAGCCACCACTAAGAAAGATGGTCACAGGTATGTAACCTACCATTCTTCTTCGAGAGCTCTGTGAATGCACACTTATGAAGACTTACCGAGCTAAGGTAAGGGAAGGTGGGAACAAACCAGCCAATTTTGAAAACCAAACAGGTTTATTGCAACCAGCAATCTTAATAAA
>JARBWK010001346.1:0-19706 GCA_030556195.1 Anolis apletophallus | reverse complement strand
GATAAATAAATACCTCTAAATCTGCACAAAGGAATAACAGCAAACACTGTACACCCACAAGCATTGTGAAATCACATAGATTAGGAGCCTGCTCTTTCTCTTCCCTTTCCATCTCATTTGACCAGACGAGGCCACGGGACCTTCCCAAGGCGGAGACGCCCTCGTTCCTCGCATTCCCAGGATTCCAAGGGATATGCCATTTCAATTTGGGAGCCTGCAATTCCCAATTCGACTGGCGTTTGCAATCACCATCAACAAACACAAGGCGAATCAACAGAATTGTGCGGTTCAGATCTAGACACAGATTGTTTCTCACTTGGACAATTATATGTTACTTGCTGCTACTTGCTGCAGCTAGACCAACTACCTGCTCCCTTGACCCGTGCCCCTCCTGGCTGGTTAGATCTTGCCGGGAGGGGTCACGAGGCCCCCTGGGAAAGATCATAAATAGCTCCCTTGAGCAAGGAGTGTTCCCAGGGGGATTGAAAGAGGCTATGGTAAGACCGCTGCTGAAGAAGCCGAATCTAGACCCTTCGGCTCCCTCCAATTACCGACCTGTGTCTAATTTGCCTTTTTTAGGCAAGGTGATTGAGAGGGCAGCAGTGGATCAGCTGCAGCGGTTCTTAGACGACACAGCTGGACTCGATCCCTTCCAGTCCGGCTTCCGTATTGGGGATGGGACGGAGACCGTGCTTGTCGCCATTACAGACCAACTTCGCCGCCAGCTGGACCAGGGCGGATCGGCGCTGCTTGTTCTGTTAGATCTGACAGCAGCGTTTGACACTGTAGATCACGCATTGTTGACCCACCGTTTAGCCGTGTCTGGGGTGAGGGGGACTGCCCTTAACTGGGTGGCCTCCTTCCTCCATGACCGGGGACAACGTGTGGAGGGGGGCGAGAGGGTCTCTGGGAGACTCCCACTTAATTGTGGGGTCCCCCAGGGGGCCATCCTCTCCCCCTTATTATTCTACGTTTACATGCGCCCCCTGGCCCAGCTGGCTCGCGACTTTGGTCTGGAGTGTTAACAGTACGCTGATGACAAAAACAAGAATAGTTCAACACAATATGTGCAATTATTTTTCCATTTTATATATAAGCAAATCAATCAGTGACATTCATATTTCTTATTTCTAAGCATCCTATTTGGTACCGTGTCCGTAGTGTGGCTGTAGCAATAATGTCTTTTAGGAGTAAATCTCCATCAGTCCAGTCCAAAACACTATAGTCAATAATCCAAGGCTCTATAAAGAGCAGGTGGCACAGGTACAGGGATGCAATGAGGATAATCCGAAACTGTAGACCAAAAAGAACCGAAGCCAAAACGATTTAAGGCTCCTGGAAATAAGGTTGAAGCAAGCCTGACTGCTCTTTATAGAGCCTTGGATTATTGACTATAGTGTTTTGGACTGGACTGATGGAGATTTACTCCTAAAAGACATTATTGCTACAGCCACACTACGGACACGGTACCAAATAGGATGCTTAGAAATAAGAAATATGAATGTCACTGATTGATTTGCTTATATATAAAATGGAAAAATAATTGCACATATTGTGTTGAACTATTCTTGTTAGTGTATCTAACCTGACTTTGCTCTTAGATAGTACGCTGATGACATCCAGCTTCTGCTGAGAACGGACGGCAGGCCGGACACCGTACCCGATTGTTTCCATCAATGCCTTGAAGCCGTGACTGGATGGCTGCGCGCCAGCCGGCTGAAGGTGAATACGTCGAAGACGGAGATCTTGTGGCCCGGTCGCCCTGGGCTGGATGAGTGCCGGTTGCCTACCCTGGATGGCGAGCGACTTAGCCCGTCATCCCTTGTAAAGAGCTTGGGTGTCCAGTTGGACCCTTTGCTGTCCATAGAAACCCAGGTCGCCATGGCCAGCAAAACATCGTTTTCCAACCTACGGCAGGCTAGGCGACTGGCACCCTACCTGTCCAGGGGCGACCTGGCCACGGTGATCCAAGCGACGGTCATCTCGAGGCTGGATTACTGTAACGCCCTCTACGTTGGCCTTCCCTTGTCGACAATCCAGAAACTCAAGCTGGTGCAGAATGCCGCTGCTCGCTTGCTGGCGGGAGCGCCAGTAAGCGAGCACATCACTCCCATTCTTCGGCAACTGCACTGGCTCCCTATCGAGTACCGAATTGCCTTCAAGGTGTTGGTTTTAACCTTTAAGGCCTTACACGGCCTAGGGCCTGCGTACCTGAGGGACCGCCTTGCTCCGTATGTTCCCCCGAGATCACTACGTTCAGAGGGACAGAATCTGATACTGGTGCCATCAATCCGCTCTTGCCATCTGTCTGTAACCAGGCAAAGAGCCTTCTCTGTGGCAGCTCCGGTGTTGTGGAACTCCCTCCCAGCCGACACCCGAGCCATCCCGCTTATCTGGGCTTGCAAGACCGCCCTTTTTCAATTTTGCCTAGTATAACTTCTAGTACAACTGCACCTCGGGCTCCAAAGAAATGCTTCTGTATTTTAATTTGTACCTCGTGATATGATATGTGTTTCTATGCTTTTTATTGTATGGCCGCATGGTTGGTACATGCCGCCTATTTTATATGTTGTTACCCGCCCCGAGCCTGCAGGGAGGAGCGGAATACAAGACTGAACAAACAAATAAGTAAATAAATAAATGTTGCGTGTTCTGGAGTGGGCAAACCAGACAATCTATACCTGCAGTATTATGAAATTACATATATGAGAAACCAACTCTTGCTCTTTTCTTTCTTTTCCATTTAACCAGACTGGGAGACAGCAACACGTGGCCGCATACAGCTAGTCTACAATACAGTGAGCGAATACTCCAGAGAACAGGACCAGGATTCAAAATGACCTCAACAGGTGAGAGAGCTAATTGGCCAAAGGAAATAAAATGAATGTCCGCAAGGGGAAAAGTAAGACACAGGATGCGTGACGCCTGGCTACACGACAGAGTTACATGTGAAAGGGATTTTGGAGCCTTTGTGGCCAACACGGTGAACGTGAGCCAACAGTGCGATGCAGCAGCCACAAGAGCCAGAGGGTTTTTGAGCTGCACCACAAGGAGTGTCCGGAGGGAGGGAAGTCCGGGTGCCTCCCTCTCCTGCTGTGGTCAGACCTCTTCACCTGGAATCACACTGGGTCCAGTTCTGGGCTCACCGTTCAAAAGAGAGATGGACTCTAAGCAGGAAGGTGAGAAGAGGAAGAGGGAGGCTAAAAGGACCAAAGCTCTGGAGACCATGAACAATCCCTATGAGGAGCGTCTAGAGAGCGGTTTAGCCTCAGAAGAGAAGGCTGAGAGGAGACATGGAAGCCATGTGCAAACACATGAAAGGGTTTCCTCCTAAGGAAGAGGGAGGGGGCTTCCTCTCTGCTGCCCTGGAGACGAGGACTCAGTGGAGCCCTGGGTTCAAATGACAGGAAAGAAAGGAGCTTCCGTCTGAACATGAGGAAGAACTTCCTGGCCATGAGGAGACCTGTTCAGCAGTGGAACTCTCTGCCTCTGATTCCAGTGGAAGCTCCTTCCTTGGAGGCTTTTAAACAGAGGCCCCAGCAACATAACAAGGAGAGAAAGTCAAGCCACCAAAGACCTCAACTCAGATCCAGGCATCATCATTCTCCCAGCGGACAAGGGGAATGCCACAGTAATCATGGAAAGAGAAGAATACGAGGCAAAGACCAGGCAACTCCTGGATCCCACAATAGACAATGAACTAAAAAACAGACCCAACCACCAAGAAAAACAGAAACACTAACACTCTGGTCAAGAACCCTCAATCCACTTCAACATACGCCAACTACTATGCAAACCGGAAGCCTCCCACCGAGGCTTTACGGACTCCCAAAAATCCCTAAGGTCTCCCCCCTCTCGGACCACTGTGAGTGCCACTGGATCCCCGCTAAGATTTGGCAATTTTTTTGGCTGCACAGCTACAAACCCGCATTGGGCTCACTATGCACTACATCAGGGCTGTCCAACTTTCCGGCCCAAGGGCCGGAATCCCGGTCAGTGATCACCTGGGGGGCCGCAGTGTGAAAAAGTTGAAAAAACATATATTTCAATATGATATCACAATGTATTGAATGTGAATGGTCTTGCACAGGAATGAGTTCAGTTTTTGTTTTCCTCAGATTATTTCAGTAATGGAATAGGTTGAAGCATCATTACTCATTCATTTTGCAAGACCTCTGCGCAAGGTTTGCCATCCTGTTCTAAGAAATCGGGACATTCACTTTTCAAAAGGGTTCCTCTCTTTTATTCTTTTATTCTTATTTTATTTTAATTTATAAAAGAATAAAAGAAAGGAAGAGAGGAAGGAAGGAAGATGGATAGAGGGAAGAAATGAGGGAGGAATAAATGCAAGAATAAAAGGAAATAATTAAAGAAAAATAAAATAAAATAAATAAAAATAAAATAAAAATAAAATAAAAGCAAGAATAAAGGAAGGAAGGAAGGAAGGAAGGAAGGAAGGAAGGAAGGAAGGAAGGAAGGAAGGAGGAAGGAAGGAAGGAAGGAAGGAAGGGGCCCACCCGGGCAAAACAGCCCTCTGCTCCAGCCTACCTTAGTTCGGTATCCTTCCCAAACGACCGCTGCCCAAACGGAGCTCCACACAGCCTTGCTCCGGTCCGGCTTCTCTCTTCCAACGAGGATCCAGGAGCCGGAGCACGAGAGAGGCGAAGACACAGAGGCAGGAGCCAAAGACACAGCAGAAGAGTACTTCCTGTACTCTTCTAGTCTCAAAGGAAATGGCGCCGGGGAGGGGAAACTGGGACTTGTAGTCCTTTGGCTCCGCGGCGTCATTTCCTGTCTTGGCTCATTTCCTGTGTTGGCTCATTTCCTGTCTTGGCTCATTTCCTGTCTGCTGAAGAACCAGGACAGGTAATGGCGGACAGCTGTGCCGCTGCTACAATTTTTAAAAAAATTATATTTTTTAAAAAAAAATTTAAAAAAAACCAGCTGATGTCTTGCAGGAGGGTAGGCGGGCCGTATCCAAGGGGCTGGCGGGCTGTGTGCGGGCCGGGGGCCGCCTGTTGGTCAGGCCCACGCTGCATGAAGGACTCAGCCCACTTCATAGAAAAAACCAGCCGCCTCAAGCTCAACACCAATGACAAGCGGATCAGCTTCCATGTGGCGTCTCCATTTACTCATTTATTGGGTTTCTAGGCCGCCACTCCCGGAGTGGCTGGGGCGGCTCCCAAGACAACAGAGTACAGCAAGAAACACATTAAAGAAACACTAACATTTAAGCAAAAGGACGATAACACAGTGGCGCTAAGCATAGCACGGCAGTATTTGGCTGTTCAATAGTTGGGCCTAGGTTACAAAGGCCTGCCAGAACCACCAGCTTTCACAGGCTTTGCGAAAAGCCAAGATGTCGCAGAGAGACCTGGTCTCCGGCGGCAGGGAGTTCCAGAGTGTGGGGGCTACGATGGTAAACGCCCCCCTCCTCCTCCTTGAAGTGAGGCGGTAGGTTTTTGCACTTGGAATGAGGAGAAGATCCTGGTCTTCTGATCTCAGTGGTCTCATGGGACAATATGGGGTCAGGCGGTCCCTCAGGGACACTGGCCCCAGACCATACAAGGCCTTGAAGGTCAGCACCAACACTTTGAAGGGGATCCGGATTCAACCGGCAGCCAGTGCGGTTCCCCCAGAATGGGCGGGATGGGATGGCCCACCGGCGTGCCTGTAAGCACCCGGGCTGCAGCGATCTGCACCAGCTTCAGCTTCCGGGTCACGGACAGAGGTAGACCAACGTAAAGAGCGCTACAGTAGTCTAGCTTCTCTCCGTGGCCTCACCACAAGTAGGACAATGATTTCTAGGAGCAGAAAGATGGAGTAGCCATGGGGAGGGAGCCCCCTCAGCCCCCTCATAGGAAACCTCTACATGGAGTGCTTTGAAAAACAGGCCCTGGAAACAGCAAGAAAACGCTCACTACATGGCTCAAATATGTGGTTGACCCCTTCACCATTTGGAGCCACGGAGGAGAAGAACCCGACAGGTTCCTGAACTGCATCCGCCCAAATGTCCAATCCACCCAGGAAAAAGACAACGAAGGAAACCTGCCACCTCTCGATGTCCTCGTCATCCGCAAACCAGACCAACAACTGGGTCACAGAGTTCACAGAGAACCTTCACACACGGACAGAGACCGACATCAACACTCCAGCAAGTCACAAAAGAAGCGCCACGGAAGCCCTGGCAGACCGTGCAAGAGGAACCTGCCAAGCCCGCCTCCCCCAAGGGGAACGGGACCCCCTCAACCGGGCTTGACAGGGCAACGGAGGCTCCACCACAGGCATCAGAGGAGCTGCGAGGCCGAGAAGGAGCCACGAGAGTCACAACCAAGATCCACCCGGAGGAAAAGGGTCCTTCCCAGACATTTTTATTTATTTATTTATTTATTTGTTCCATCTTGTATTCCGCCCCTCCCTGCAGGCTCGGGGCGGATAACATCATAAAATTCGGCAGGCATGTACATCCATGTCGCCATACAATAAAATGCAACATAAAACATACAATAAAACAAAATACAATAGGTCCCGAGATTAAAATTATGTACATGCCATGGCATTCCCTGAACCAGGGTGCTGATTAGGAAGATGAGTACATTCGGCTTACTCGCCTAGCCGAAGGCCAGTCTGAACAGGGCGGTCTTACAAGCCCTGCGGAACGGGATGAGCTCCGTGGCAGCTCGGACGTCGTCCGGGAGAGAGTTCCAGAGTACCGGAGCCGCCACAGAGAAAGCCCTTTGCCTGGTAGCAGACAGGTGACAGGCGCGGACCGATGGAATCAGGAGCAAATTCGACTCCTCAGAACGTAGTGATCTCGGGGGAGGGCGTTACAGTAGTCTAATCTCGAGATGACCGTCGCTTGGATCACCGTGGCCAGGTCGTCCCTGGAAAGGTAGGGTGCCAGTCGCCTAGCCTGTCGTAGGTGGAAAAATGACCCCTGCTGGCCGCGGAGACCTGGGTCTCCATGGTCAGCAGGGGGTCCAGGTGGACACCTAGGCTCTTAACAACAGGCGACGGGCTAAGCCGTTCGCCGTCCAGGGTAGGCAACCGGCACTCATCCCGCCCAGGTCGACCAGGCCACAAGATCTCCGTCTTCGACGGGTTCACCTTCAGCCGACATCAAGGGAACCACTGGCCACGGAGGGAATCCAACCAGCGCCCCGTTCAGCAAAGGACAAGAGGGACCCCCTCCCCTCTGCAGGCGAGTCGACTGTATTCCAGGCAGCTGTGGGCAAGAAGTCTCCATAGATGGGGACCCCCAAACTCAGCATTGCCCACACACGTGTCAAGATACATGGAAGGCACTGCAGACCACATCCACCAGAGAAATCAGCCACTGCAGAGCTTTTGAGGAAACAACCTGGACACAGCGCATGATTTGAGAGCACAGAAGTGCTGGACCCCTCTGACCACCACCAACCACGTCAGGCGACACAGAGAAGCCACGGAGGTCCACAAGAATCAGGTGGACAAGGTCAACAGGAAGGAAGAAACAAGGAAGAGGAACAAAACCTGGTGACCAGTCATAAAAATCCCCTAAAATCAGGAGAGCAAATGAAGAACAACGCTCGGAAACAGGGGAACTCCCGACAGGAAACAATAAGGGCCAGCTAATCACCTCCCAACAAAGGATTCCCCCAGGCAGTAAGAAGCCAGGCCTTGAAACCCACGAGACCATTAGTCAAGGGGGCCAGTGGCAGCCCTCACACTTGCCTCCCACACACGAGAGTTCTTTCTCCTGCTCTGGAGGCTTTGAGGCAGAGGCCGGGTGGCCGTCTGCAGGGGCCGCTTTGGTTGGTTTGCACGTCATGCTTGCACATGGGCACATCATAAATTGAATGCTGATACTTTTGTGTTCAGCCGCTGATGTTCTGGTGAGGTTTGGGGGGGGGGGGTGGATCAGGGATGATGGTTTTTGCAGGACCTCCCTCCCTCCCCCGCTTCGGCCCCCTCCTCCGCAGGCCACTGCAACCCCCACGAATGAGGGACCTGGACCAAACATGGGACGCGGACCCCACGTGACCTGTGTTTCATCCTGGTGGGGTTGGGGGAGGGTGGAGCATGGGCGACGCCATTTGCAGTCCCTTCGCCTGCCTCCAGGGACCCCTGGAAACAGCCCCCCCTCCACTGATGGCCCTGCACACAGCTGCCCCCCATGACCCCCTTGACCCCTAGTTGAGGCGTGGGGGAGGGTGGGAGGTGGGCGCAGTCCTTCCGCCCTGGTCAAGAGGTGACTGCGACCCCTGGGTGTGACTGGCTTGGGGCAGAGGCCCCTGGTGACCAGTTGAATCTACTGGAGGGGTTTTGGGAGTTGCAGTTCCCCCGCACCCAGAGAAACTGGGAGTGGGCTTACAACTTGGCACAGGGAACCCTCGTGACCCACTGAGCATACTGGAGGGGTTTTGGGTGGGTGGGGGGGACTGGCCTTGGTTTTTGGGAGTTGTAGTTCCCCCGCACCCAGAGAAGCTGTGGCGGGAGAGGGAGGGGGGGGGAAGGGCCTGGCTTGGTTGTCCTGCCATCTCCCCCCCAATTGTGGCTTCTCCTTCCCCAGCCCCCCCCCGCACTCACGCCGCCAGGCCCCGCCCCCAGCCTGGCCTGCCAATCAGGCGGAAGGACACCCCCCCCGCTCTCTCTGGCGTTGGAGGCCCCCTCACTCACCAACACGGGGAGGACAAGCAGCCCGGGCGCCTCGAAGCGCTAGGCCCCGCCGGCCCCTCAGGCTCACCTCGTCCCAACAGGCCGCGTGGCGGAGGGAGAGGCCCACAGGCCGAGGCTCCCTCTCTCAGCCCAGGAAGGGCCGCCTCCCGCGCCTTCTCCCTCCGGGGCCAGCGAGCGAGTGGCACACGATGGCGCCGGCAGAGCTTCGCCTTCCCCTCCTGCCCTCAGCGTGGCCCCACCCACCGCCGCCCCGAGGGCCAATCAGGAGGCCGCGGCGGCAGCTCCGGGCCCCTCCCCCTCCCTCCCCCCACGTGACCCGAAAGGCCAGCAGCAGCAGCAGCAGCCGCCCCCCTCTCCCTCTGGAGGTGGCGGGCGGACTACAACTCCCGTCGTGCCAACCGGCTGAGCTCCCCTGGGTCCTGGGGGCGGGGCCGGGCCCTCCCCTCCTGGCTGGGTGAGGAGGACGAGGAGGAGGGTCCCATCCTGGGAGGAGCCCCCCCCCCAAAGGCCCCTTTTCCTCCTCCCGCCCCCTCCCCCCTTCGGCCCCCTTCGGCCCGGCCTCCCCTCAGCCGGACACCTCGGTCAGCCTCTGGTGGCTTGGTCGTGTTGAGGCCCGCCCTGTTCCCGCCCGCCCGGGGGGAGTCCTTTGTTGGGAGGGGATGAGCTGTTCCTGACTGTTTCTTGTCCGGAGTTCCCTCCCCTGTGGTGGAGTTTGGCTTTGCTGAGCTTCCAACTCACCTCCCAACTTCTGAGGAGGCCGCCTTCGGCCACAGTTGCAGGCCAAGCGTCAGGAGAGAGTGCTGCTTCGAGGACAGGCCTGGGCCAGCTTGGGCCCTCCCTCCCTCCCTCCAGGTGCTTTGGACTCCAACTCCCACAATTCCTAAGAACAGGCCTGGGCCAACTTGGGCCCTCCCTCCCCCTCCCTCCCTCCAGGTGCTTTGGACTCCAACTCCCACAATTCCTAAGAACAGGCCTGGGCCAGCTTGGGCCCTCCCTCCCTCCCTCCCTCCAGGTGCTTTGGACTCCAACTCCCACAATTCCTAAGAACAGGCCTGGGCCAGCTTGGGCCCCTCCCTCCCTCCTCCCTCCAGGTGCTTTGGACTCCAACTCCCACAATTCCTAAGAACAGGCCTGGGCCAGCTTGGGCCCTCCCCCTCCCTCCCTCCCGGTGCTTTGGACTCCAACTCCCACAATTCCTAAGAACAGGCCTGGGCCAGCTTGGGCCCTCCCTCCCTCCCTCCAGGTGCTTTGGACTCCAACTCCCACAATTCCTAAGAACAGGCCTGGGCCAGCTTGGGCCCTCCTTCCCTCCCTCCCCCAGGTGCTTTGGACTCCAACTCCCACAATTCCTAAGAACAGGCCTGGGCCAGCTTGGGCCCTCCCTCCCTCCCTCCCTCCCTCCCTCCAGGTGCTTTGGACTCCAACTCCCACAATTCCTAAGAACAGGCCTGGGCCAGCTTGGGCCCCCCCCTCCCTCCCTCCCTCCAGGTGCTTTGGACTCCAACTCCCACAATTCCTAAGAACAGGCCTGGGCCAGCTTGGGCCCTCCCTCCCTCCCTCCCTCCAGGTGCTTTGGACTCCAACTCCCACAATTCCTAAGAACAGGCCTGGGCCAGCTTGGGCCCTCCCTCCCTCCCTCCCTCCCTCCCTCCAGGTGCTTTGGACTCCAACTCCCACAATTCCTAAGAACAGGCCTGGGCCAGCTTGGGCCCTCCCGCCCTCCCCCCCTCCCTCCAGGTGCTTTGGGACTCCAACTCCCACATTCCTAAGAACAGGCCTGGGCCAACTTGGGCCCTCCCTCCTCCCCTCCCTCCAGGTGCTTTGGACTCCAACTCCCACAATTCCTAAGAACAGGCCTGGGCCAGCTTGGGCCCTCCCTCCCTCCCTCCCTCCAGGTGCTTTGGACTCCAACTCCCACAATTCCTAAGAACAGGCCTGGGCCAGCTTGGGCCCTCCCTCCCTCCCTCCCTCCAGGTGCTTTGGACTCCAACTCCCACAATTCCTAAGAACAGGCCTGGGCCAGCTTGGGCCCTCCCCCTCCCTCCCTCCAGGTGCTTTGGGTGTTTTGACTCCAACTCCCACAATTCCTAAGAACAGGCCTGGGCCAGCTTGGGCCCTCCCTCCCTCCCTCCCTCCAGGTGCTTTGGACTCCAACTCCCACAATTCCTAAGAACAGGCCTGGGCCAGCTTGGGCCCTCCCCTCCCTCCCTCCCCTCCAGGTGCTTTGGACTCCAACTCCCACAATTCCTAAGAACAGGCCTGGGCCAGCTTGGGCCCTCCCTCCCTCCCTCCCTCCAGGTGCTTTGGACTCCAACTCCCACAATTCCTAAGAACAGGCCTGGGCCAGCTTGGGCCCTCCCTCCCTCCCTGGTTTTTGGACTACCCCACAATCCAGGCCTCCAACTCCCCTCCTCCCTCCAGGTGCTTTGGACTCCAACTCCCACAATTCCTAAGAACAGGCCTGGGCCAGCTTGGGCCCTCCCTCCCTCCCTCCCGTGCTTTGGACTCCAACTCCCACAATTCCTAAGAACAGGCCTGGGCCAACTTGGGCCCTCCCCCTCCCTCCAGGTGTTTTGGACTACAACTCCCACAATTCCTAAGAACAGGCCTGGGCCAACTTGGGCCTTCCCTCCTCCCCTCCCTCCAGGTGTTTTGGACTACAACTCCCACAATTCCTAAGAACAGGCCTGGGCCAACTTGGGCCCTCCCTCCCCTCCCTCCAGGTGCTTTGGACTCCAACTCCCACAATTCCTAAGAACAGGCCTGGGCCAACTTGGGCCCTCCCTCTCCCTCCAGGTGTTTTGGACTACAACTCCCACAATTCCTAAGAACAGGCCTGGGCCAACTTGGGCCCTCCCTCCAGGTGCTTTGGACTACAACTCCCACAATTCCTAAGAACAGGCCTGGGCCAACTTGGGCCCTCCCTCCCTCCCTCCAGCTGCTTTGGACTACAACTCCCACAATTCCTAAGAACAGGCCTGGGCCAACTTGGGCCCTCCCTCCCTCCAGGTGCTTTGGACTACAACTCCCACAATTCCTAAGAACAGGCCTGGGCCAACTTGGGCCCTCCCTCCAGGTGCTTTGGACTACAACTCCCACAATTCCTAAGAACAGGCCTGGGCCAACTTGGGCCCTCCAGGTGTTTTGGACTACAACTCCCACAATTCCTAAGAACAGGCCTGGGCCAACTTGGGCCCTCCCACCTCCCCCCCAGGTGCTTTGGACTAGAACTCCCACAGGCCCTAAGAACAGGCCTGGGCCCTCCCTCCCTCCAGGTGCTTTGGACTACAACTCCCACAATTCCTAAGAACAGGCCTGGGCCAACTTGGGCCCTCCCTCCCTCCCTCCAGGTGCTTTGGACTACAACTCCCACAATTCCTAAGAACAGGCCTGGGCCAACTTGGGCCCTCCCTCCCTCCAGGTGCTTTGGACTACAACTCCCACAATTCCTAAGAACAGGCCTGGGCCAACTTGGGCCCTCCCTCCCTCCAGGTGCTTTGGACTCCAACTCCCACAATTCCTAAGAACAGGCCTGGGCCAACTTGGGCCCTCCCTCCCTCCCTCCAGGTGTTTTGGACTACAACTCCCACAATTCCTAAGAACAGGCCTGGGCCAACTTGGGCCCTCCCTCCCTCCAGGTGCTTTGGACTTCAACTCCCACAATTCCTAAGAACAGGCCTGGGCCAACTTGGGCCCTCCCTCCCTCCAGGTGCTTTGGACTACAACTCCCACAATTCCTAAGAACAGGCCTGGGCCAACTCCGGCCCTCCCTCCCTCCAGGTGCTTTGGACTACAACTCCCACAATTCCTAAGAACAGGCCTGGGCCAACTTGGGCCCTCCCTCCCTCCAGGTGTTTTGGACTCCATCTCCCACAATTCCTAAGAACAGGCCTTGGCCAACTTGGGCCCTCCCCCTCCCTCCTCCAGGTGCTTTGGACTACAACTCCCACAACAGGCCTCCCTCCCTCCTCCAGGTGCTTTGGACTCCAACTCCCACAATTCCTAAGAACAGGCCTGGGCCAACTTGGGCCCTCCCTCCCTCCAGGTGCTTTGGACTCCAACTCCCACAATTCCTAAGAACAGGCCTGGGCCAACTTGGGCCCTCCCTCCCTCCAGGTGCTTTGGACTACAACTCCCACAATTCCTAAGAACAGGCCTGGGCCAACTTGGGCCCTCCCTCCCTCCCTCCAGGTGCTTTGGACTCCAACTCCCACAATTCCTAAGAACAGGCCTGGGCCAACTTGGGCCCTCCCTCCCTCCCTCCAGGTGCTTTGGACTCCAACTCCCACAATTCCTAAGAACAGGCCTGGGCCAACTTGGCCCTCCCTCCCTCCAGGTGCTTTGGACTACAACTCCCACAATTCCTAAGAACAGGCCTGGGCCAACTTGGGCCCTCCCTCCCTCCAGGTGCTTTGGACTCCATCTCCCACAATTCCTAAGAACAGGCCTGGGCCAACTTGGGCCCTCCCTCCCCCCCTCCAGGTGCTTTGGACTACAACTCCCACAATTCCTAAGAACAGGCCTGGGCCAACTTGGGCCCTCCCCCCCCTCCAGGTGCTTTGGACTCCAACTCCCACAATTCCTAAGAACAGGCCTGGGCCAACTCCGGCCCTCCCTCCCTCCTCCAGGTGCTTTGGACTCCAACTCCCACAATTCCTAAGAACAGGCCTGGGCCAACTCCGGCCCTCCCTCCCTCCCTCCAGCTGCTTTGGACTCCAACTCCCACAATTCCTAAGAACAGGCCTGGGCCAACTTGGGCCCTCCCTCCCTCTCGGTGTTTTGGACTACAACTCCCACAATTCCTAAGAACAGGCCTGGGCGAACTTGGGCCCTCTCTCCCTTCCTAGATAAGAACATAAGAACATAAGAGGAGCCATGCTGAATCGGGCCTCGGCCCATCTAGTCCAGCATTCTGTGTCACACAGTGGCCCACTAGTTGTACACGGGGATCTCGAGCAGAAGGGAGGGCAAAACCCTGACCTGCTCCCGACCCCCCTTCCCTTTATTAGTCCTAACTTTCCTACCTTGGAGCTTCAGGGAGTGCCCCCTAGTCCTAGTGTTCTGTGACAGAGAAAATATTTTTTCTTTATTCACCTTTTCTATCCCATGCATGATTTTATACACTTCGATCAAGTCACCTCTTAGACGCCGTCTTTCAAGGCTGAAAAGACCAAGGCGTTGCAACCTGGTTTTCATAAGGGAGCCGCTCCATCCCTTGGATCATTCTTGTTGCCCTTTTCTGTACCTTTTCCAGTTCCGTTATATCCTTCTTGAGGTGCGGTGACCAGAATTGTACACAGTACTCCAGATGTGGCCTCACCATAGATTTGTAGAGAGGCAATACAACATTTGCCGACCTATTTTCGATTCCCTTTCTGATCATGCCAAGCATAGAATTTGCTTTTTTCGCTGCTGCTGCGCACTGGGTTGACATCTTCATTGAGCTGTCCACCAAGACCCCAAGATCCCTTTCCTGGTTTGTCTCGGAAAGCTTTGACCCCATCAATTGGTAGGTGTAGTTGGGGTTCTTTCCCCCGATGTGCATGACTTTACACTTGTTTAGGTTAAAATGCATTTGCCACTTTGTTGCCCATTCACTCAATTTCGAGAGATCTTTCTGGAGCTCTTTACAGTCAGTTTCATTTTTAACTACCCTGAACAATTTAGTGTCGTCTGCAAACTTTGCTACCTCAGAATTCACTCCTACATCCAGATCATTAATGAATAAATTAAAAAGTAACGGTCCTAAAACTGAACCTTGGGGTACGCCACTTCTCACCTCTTTCCACCCAGAGAAGTGTCCGTTTATTACCACCCTTTGTTTCCTACAGTTTAGCCAGGTTCCAATCCAGGACAAGACCTGTCCTCTGATTCCATGGCTGAAGAGCTTGTTTAGGAGCCTTTGGTGAGGGACTTTGTCAAAAGCCTTTTGAAAGTCAAAGGTAAACAATATCAATTGGGTCCCCTTTATCTATGTGTTTATTTACACCCTCAAAGAATTCTAACAAGTTAGTAAGACATGATTTGCCTTTGCAGAAACCATGTTGATTTTCTTTCAGCAATGCCTGTTCTTCTATGTGCCTAGTAATTTTTTTCTTTAATAATGGTTTCCATCACTTTGCCTGGAACTGAGGTTAAACTGACTGGTCTATAATTTCCTGGATCACCTCTGGATCCTTTCTTGAAGATTGGCGTTACTTTTGCCTCCCTCCAGTCCTCGGGCACAGTGCCTGATCTTAGAGAAAGGTTATATATCTTAGCTAGAAGTTCAGCAATTTCACACTTGAGTTCCTTAAGAACTCTGGGGTGGATGCCGTCTGGACCTGGTGATTGGTTGACATTTAGTTTAGTAAGGCATGTGAGAACATCCTCCTTGTTTATCTCTATCTGTTTTAATTCTTTTAATTCCCTCCCTGAAAAAACTGACTCAGCTGCAGGCATATGTTGTCTGTCCTCCTGTGTGAAAATGGAGGCAAAGAAGTCCTTTAGCCGCTCAGCCATCTCCGTGTCTTCGCTGATTGTCCCTTTCTGACCATTGTCGTCAAGTGGCCCAACTGCTTTTCTAGTTGGGTTCCTGCTTCTGATGTACTTAAAGAAGTTTTTTTTTGTTGTTTTTTTAAATATTCTTAGCTATGTGTGCCTCAAAATCTCTCTTGGCTTTCCTGACGGTTGCTTTGCATTTAGTTTGCCAGAGCTTGTGTCCCTCTCTGTTCTCCTCGGTAGGAAGAGCCTTCCATTTCTTAAATGAGTTTTTCTTCTTTCCAATCACATCTTTTACTTCATTTGTAAGCCATACCGATGTCCTCTTGGACTTTCCATGCCTCTTTCTTTTTTTTGGAATGCATTTTAGTTCGGCCTGTTTTAAAGTATTTTTAAACAGTTTCCAAGCATTTTGGAGGATTTGATTTTTACTGTTCCTTTTAGTTTGTTCTTTACTATTTTTCTCATTTTGGTGAAATTCCCTTTGTGAAAGTTTAATGTCTCCGTGTTAGTTTTCACTGACAGTTTGCTATCAAACTTAAGTTGAAGGTTATTGTGTTGTGGTCACTGGTACCTATGGGCTCAGTTACAAGGACATCTTGAACGAGATCTTGTTCATTTGTTAGCACCAAGTCCAGGATCCCCTTTCCCCTGGTTGGTTCCATGACCATCTGCTCAAGGGAATAATCGGCTAGCATGTCGAGGAACCTTGTCTCTCTTTCATGCGTAGAACAAGAATTTGGCCAATCTATTCGGGGATAGTTGAAGTCCCCATTATGACTAATGTATTTCTTTTTGAGGCCTGTTTAACCCGTTTTCCAGATAGCAGTCTGCCTCTGGAGTTTGGTTGGGAGGGCGATAGCAGATCCCTAATGCTAGATTAGTTTTTTGTCCTGGGACTTTTACCCACAATGTTTCTGTAGGTGAGTTTGAAATTTCTTGAAGTTCTAATTCATGGGATTCTAGCTCCTCATTTATGTACAAGGCCACACCGCCACCGTTTTTCCCTCTCCTGTTAGATAGACAATAGATATAGATAATATGTGTATAGAGAGATAGAGATAGAGATGTATGTATTTGAAACGTGTACATTCCGCCCTCCTCACCCCGAGTCAGGGCGAGCACAACGTCTGTACGGCAAGCCTTCCATGCCGGGACGTAAACCCATAAATATACACAATACCCCCCCCCCCCCGACACCTCACCAGGACGTGAAGGGAGTAATGGGGGTTATGTGTGCCAAGTGTGGTCTTGTTCAGTAATTGCATGAGGGTCGCAGCGGAGTTAGGAAGTGAATAGAGGTACTTCAAGTCCCATCATCCATGGTCCGCCCTTCTCCAAAGTGCACCAGGACGTAGAGTGGGTAATGGGGGATGTGTGTGCCAAGTGTGGTCTGTATTGGTCCTTTGAGGTGGCCACAGGGGTCTGTGGGAACCAAAGTGTTTGAATGTATTACAAATCCCATAATCCGTGGTCTATCTCCCCCAAACCGGACCAGGACGTAAAGGGGGTCAGGGGGGTTATGTGTACCAAGTTTGGTGCAGGTCCATCACCCGCGCCGGTCGCTGTGGCCTGTGAAAGTGGCAGCCAATCAGAACGGTGCCACATACATACAAACCCACACACATACACACACACACACAAACATTCCGCTTTATTATATATAGAGAGATATAGAGAAGATATATAGAGAAGAGCTAGAGATATAGATTATATATAGAGACAGAGATGTATGTATTTGAAACGTGTACATCCCGCCCTCCTCACCCCGACTCAGGGCGAGCAGAACGTCTGTACGGCAAGCCTTCCATGCCGGGACGTAAACCCACAAGTATACACAAACATGGGCATCAGTCGCATCCATGTCAAGATCAGTGGCTTCAAAACCGTCCCAGGACACCGCTGTGTTCCGGCCTCATTGCGCGGCCCCCCCGCCCCCCCCACGCCTCGGTCCCACGGCCAGGTCTTGGCCATCCTTCTCAAGGCGGGAGGGGGGAGGGGTGGTCTGGCCTTGCCAGGAAGGGGGCTCCACAGCCGGGAGGGGCCCCCGCCCTGCTCTCTCTTGTCCCTGCATGTGTGGGGGTGTGGGGTGTGGGACCGAGAGCCGGGCCCCCCAGAAGATGTGAGTTCGCGAAGGGGGCCGCTTCCAGGCAGCAGGCGGACTGCGCCGGAGCCATTTGGGGCTTCACTCGGAACTCCTCTCCCGTGGCCATGCGAGGCAGGGGGGCGGGCGGGGGGGGGTCGTAGGTTTGGGAGGGGCGGGCCTCCTCGCGCGCGGGACGACATCCAGCCCAGCCGCCCCCTTCTGCCCAGAAGCGGGGCCATCGCGTCCCAAGCACCCCCGGCAGATGGCCCCTCTCTCCAAAGGAGGAGCCTCACCCCGCCACTCTCCCTCCCTCCCTCCCTCCGGGGCAGGCAGGCAGGCAGGCAGGCAGAGAGTTCCACCGCTGAACAGCTCTCCTCGCAGCCAGGAAGCTCTTCCTCAGGCCCGCGTGGATCTCCCTTCCTGGAGTGGGAAGCCCTGGGCTCTTTCCGTCCGTTCCCCCCGGCCGCCCCCTCCTCTCCTCCCTCGGGGGAACCCCAGCCAGGCAGCAGCTCCGAGGGGGCCCGGCGCCGGGAGGAGGGGGCAGGGCTCGGCCCCTGGGGGGCTGGGGGGCTGGAGAGGAGGCGCCAAAGGACCGCAGGCAGGCAGGCAGGCGGGCAGGCAGGCAGGCCAGAGCCGCGCCTCCACGCGCTTCCGACGGACCCTTCCTGGCTGGCCTTGGGGGAGGGGAGGGAGGCCCCGCCCGCCCAGGGCCAGAGGCGCGCCCTGATTGGCCCCGAGGGGCGGTGGGCTGGGGCTCGGCTGAGGGGGCAGGGCAAGGGAGGGGGGGGGGGAGCTCTTGGGGCGCCCAGCCAGCCAGCCAGCCAGGCAGCCCGCTCCTCCGCCCCTTGGCCCGTGGGAGGTGAGCCTGAGGGGCCCTGAGGGCCGAGGGCTCCCGGGGGCGTGCCTGCGCGTGCGCCGGGGGCGGGGACGGGGACGGGGGTCCAGGTATTGGCGAGCGAGCGAGGGGGGGGCCTCCAAGGCGAGCGGGCCAGGCAGTGATGGGCAGGCGGGGGCGGGGCCCTGCTGGAGGGGGCGGGGCTGGGGAAGGGCCCCCGGCAGCAGGTGTTTGGGACTTCAAATCCCAGGAACCCTAACCGCTGGTAAACTGGCTAGGATCTCCGGGAGTTGAAGTCCAAAACACCTGCAGGGCCAGCAGTTGGACAGCCCTGCATACACCCATAATGGGGGGGAGAGAGATGGCAGGACAACCCAGCCAGGCCCTTCCCCTCTCCACTCCTCCTCCATTCCCCCGCCACCATTTCTCTGGGTGCGGGGGAACTACAGCTCCCAAAAATCAAGGTCAGTTCCCTCCAACCACCCCCACCCCCCCCAGGATGCTCCCTTGGTCATAGGGCCGTAGCCAGGATTTTGATTCGGGGGCTGACTGGGTGGGAGAGGGTCTACCCTAGCAAACCTTTTGTATTGTTATCCCAATAACCCCATGAATGAGGGATATGCTGAAATAATGGACCAGTCAGGCCTTCTCGCGGAAGGAAGGAAGGAAGGAAGGAAGGACCACCCTGAGGAATTTCCGGGCTGAAGCCCCTTAGCCCCCTGGCTACATGCCTGCTTGGTCATGAGGGAGGGTTCTCTGTGCCCAGTCTAAGGGGGGCGACGAGGACTCACAGTTCCTCTGGTTGCGGGTGAACTGCCACTCCCAAGATGAAGGGCAATCCCCCCTCCCTCCCCCCTCCCCCTCGGGCCAGGCGGTGGCGGAGTCGCCCCGAGGCAGCAGGAGCGGCAGGCGCGCGGCGCTGCGGAGACGGGAGCCACTCAGCGCCACTGCAGCCTCTGCCACAACTCGGCGTGGGCGTGGCCTGAGAAAGAGGGGGGAGGGGGAGGAGTGCTGCAGCAGAGCCGGGGGGGGCGCCCGGCCAGCGCAAGTGCACTTGGAGCGTGCGTGCGCGCGTGCGTGCGGCGGCGGCGGCAGGGACGGCGAAGAGCAGGAGGCTGGCTTCGGCGGCGGCTCTTTTCCGCCCAGGAGCCCCCTGCTTGACCAAGTGGCAGCAGAAAGGTCAGCCCGCTCTCCTTCGGCCTCGTAATATTTGTGGGATCGTGCCAGGGTGGGAGGAAGGAACTGTCTGGACGCATTCCCAAATGTCCCATTGTCCACGTTGCCCAGCACCTAATGGTCTTGCAGCTGCAAAGCTGAGCTGGTTGCTGCCTGGGGGACTCCTTTGTTGGGAGGTGGTAGCTGGCCCTGATTGAGTCTTGCCTGGAATTCTCTTTTTTGAGTGTTGTTCTTTCTTTAATGCTGCAATTGAGTTAATAGCCTTGCCGCTGCAAAGCCTGGCTGGTTGCTGCCTGGGAAAATGCTATGTTGGGAGGTGATTAGCTGGCCCTGATTGTTTCTTGTCTGGAGTTCCCATTTTTGAGTGTTGTTCTCTCTCCCCTTCCTTCCTTCCTCCATTCTCCCTCTTCCTTCCTCTTCCTTCCTTCCTTTCTCCCCTTCACCCTCTCCTCCTCCTCCTCTCCTTCATTT
>JARBWK010001345.1:0-19708 GCA_030556195.1 Anolis apletophallus | reverse complement strand
TCAAGACCTGTTCCTATATTTTCCTCGACGGGGACTTGAGTTTGGAATGTGGCAAAGAGACATATTCGGAGACGATTTGAAGCCAAAGGGATGACAAAACAAAGACGGTCCAGTTTTCCCTCTCGCCCTTCCCTACGGCAACATCGACACTCTTCCCTACGGTGATTACAAGTCAAAACCTGTTCCTATATTTTCCCCTCGACGGGGCTTGAGTTTCGAATGTGGCAAAGAGACATATTCGAGACGATTTGAAGCCAAAGGGATGACAAACAAAGACGGTCCAGTTTTCCCTCTCGCCCTTCCCTACGGCAATTACCGACACTCTTCCCTACGGTGATTACAAGTCAAGACCTGTTCCTATATTTTCCCCTCGACGGGGCTTGAGTTTCGAATGTGGCAAAGAGACATATTCGAGATGATTTGAAGCCAAAGGGATGACAAACAAAGATTTGTCCAGTTTTCCCTCGCCTCTTCCCTCTACGGCGACCCCTACGGTGATTACGAAGTCATATATATTCCCCTGGGGACTTGAGTTTCGGAATGTGGCAAAGACATATTCGAGACGAAGAAACAAAGACATATTTCCCCTGATTACAAGTCAAGACCTGTTCCTACTTGAGTTTGAATGTGGCAAAGAGACATATTCGGAGAGACGATTTGAAGCCAAAGGGATGACAAACAAAGACGGTCCAGTTTTCCCTCTCGCCTTCCCTACGGCAATTACCGACACTCTTCCCTACGGTGATCTCAAGACCTGTTCCTATAATTCCCCTCGACGGGGCTTGAGTTTCGAATGTGGCAAAGAGACATATTCGACCTGTGACAAACAAAGACGGTATTTTCCTCTCGCCCCTTCCCTACGGGGACTTTCCCTGAGATTACAAGTCAAGACCTGTTCCTAATGTTGAGTTTCAAAAAGAGACATATTCGGAGACGATTTGAAGCCAAAGGGATGACAAACAAAGACGGTCCAGTTTTCCCCTCTCGCCCTTCCCTACGGCAATACCGACACTCTTCCCTACGGTGATCGCAAGTCAAGACCTGTTCCTATAATTTCCTCGACGGGGGCTTGAGTTTCGAATGGGCAAAGAGACATATTCGAGACGATTTGAAGCCAAAGGGATGACAAACAAAGACGGTCCAGTTTTCCCTCTCGCCCCTTCCAGTTTACCGACACTCTTCCCTACGGTGATTACAAGTCAAGACCTGTTCCTATATTTTTCCCTCGACGGGACTTGAGTTTTCGAATTATTCCGAGACGATTTGAAGCCAAAGGGATGACAAACAAAGACGGTCCAGTTTTCCCTCTCGCCTTCCCTACGGGTGACACTTTCCCTACGGCAAAGTCAAGACCTGTTCCTATATTTTCCCCTCGACGGGGGCTTGAGTTTCGAATGTGGCAAAAGAGACATATTCGAGACGATTTGAAGCCAAAGGGATGACAAACAAAGACGGTCCAGTTTTCCCTCTCGCCCTTTCCCTACGGCAATTACCGACACTCTTCCCTACGGTGATTACAAGTCAAGACCTGTTCCCTATATTTTCCCCGACGGGGACTTGAGTTTGAATGTGGCAAAGAGACATATTCGAGACGATTTGAAGCCAAAGGGATGACAAACAAAGACGGTCCAGTTTTCCCTCTCGCCCTTCCCTACGGCAATTACCGACACTCTTCCCTACGGTGATTACAAGTCAAGACCTGTTCCTATATTTCCCTCGACGGGACTTGAGTTTCGAATGTGGCAAAGAGACATATTCGAGACGATTTGAAGCCAAAGGGATGACAAACAAAGACGGTCCAGTTTTCCCTCTCGCCCTTCCCTGACGGTCAAGACCTTTCTACCGACACTCTTCCCTACGGTGATCGTAAGTCAAGACCTGTTCCTACGGCAGTAATTTCCCCTCGGTGATTACAAGGGCTTGAGTTTCGGGAATGTGGCAAAGAGACATATTCGAGACGATTTGAAGCCAAAGGGATGACAAACAAAGACGGTCCAGTTTTTCTCTCGCCCTTCCCTACGGTGATTACCGACACTCTTCCCTCACGGTGATTACAAGTCAAGACCTGTTCCTATATTTTCCCTCTCGACCCCTTCCCGGGGACTTGAGTTTCGGAATGTGGCAAAGAGACATATTCGGAGACGATTTGAAGCCAAAGGGATGACAAACAAAGACGGTCCAGTTTTCCCTCTCGCCCTTCCCTACGGCAATTACCGACACTCTTCCCTACGGTGATCACAAGTCAAGACCTGTTCCTATAATTTCCCCTCGACGGGGGCTTGAGTTTGAAATGTGGCAAAGAGACATATTCGAGACGATTTGAAGCCAAAGGGATGACAAACAAAGACGGTCCAGTTTTCCCTCTCTCGCCCTTCCCTACGGTGATTACAAGTCAAGACCTTACCGACACTTGAGTTCCCATACGGACGATTTGAAGCCAAGTCAAGACCTGTTCCTATATTTTCCCTACGGGGCTGACAAGGACCTGACCCCTTGAGTTTCGGAATGTGGCAAAGAGACATATTCGAGACGATTTGAAGCCAAAGGGATGACAAACAAAGACGGTCCAGTTTTCCCTCTCGCCTTCCCTACGGCAATTACCGACACTCTTCCCTACGGTGATTACAAGTCAAGACCTGTTCCTATATTTTCCCCTCGACGGGGACTTGAGTTTCGGAATGTGGCAAAGAGACATATTCGGAGACGATTTGAAGCCAAAGGGATGACAAACAAAGACGGTCCAGTTTTCCCTCTCGCCCTTCCCTACGGCAATTACCGACACTCTTCCCTACGGTGATTACAAGTCAAGACCTGTTCCTATATTTTCCCCTCGACGGGGACTTGAGTTTCGGAATGTGGCAAAGAGACATATTCGGAGACGATTTGAAGCCAAAGGGATGACAAACAAAGACGGTCCAGTTTTCCTCTCTCGCCTTCCCTACGGCAATTACCGACACTCTTCCCTACGGTGATTACAAGTCAAGACCTGTTCCTATATTTTCCCCTCGACGGGGACTTGAGTTTCGGAATGTGGCAAAGAGACATATTCGAGACGATTTGAAGCCAAAGGGATGACAAACAAAGACGGTCCAGTTTTCCCTCTCGCCCTTCCCTACGGCAATTACCGACACTCTTCCCTACGGTGATCGCAAGTCAAGACCTGTTCCTATAATTTCCCCTCGACGGGGGCTTGAGTTTCGGAATGTGGCAAAGAGACATATTCGGAGACGATTTGAAGCCAAAGGGATGACAAACAAAGACGGTCCAGTTTTCCCTCTCGCCCTTCCCTACGGCAATTACCGACACTCTTCCCTACGGTGATTACAAGTCAAGACCTGTTCCTATATTTTCCCCTCGACGGGGACTTGAGTTTCGGAATGTGGCAAAGAGACATATTCGAGACGATTTGAAGCCAAAGGGATGACAAACAAAGACGGTCCAGTTTTCCCTCTCGCCCCTTCCCTACGGCGATTACCGACACTCTTCCCTACGGCGATTACAAGTCAAGACCTGTTCCTATAATTTCCTCGACGGGGCTTGAGTTTCGGAATGTGGCAAAGAGACATATTCGAGACGATTTGAAGCCAAAGGGATGACAAACAAAGACGGTCCAGTTTTCCCTCTCGCCCTTCCCTACGGCAATTACCGACACTCTTCCCTACGGCGATCGCAAGTCAAGACCTGTTCCTATAATTTCCCCTCGACGGGGGCTTGAGTTTCGGAATGTGGCAAAGAGACATATTCGGAGACGATTTGAAGCCAAAGGGATGACAAACAAAGACGGTCCAGTTTTCCCTCTCGCCCTTCCCTACGGCGATTACCGACACACTTCCCTACGGCGATCGCAAGTCAAGACCTGTTCCTATAATTTCGAAGGTCTTTATTCCGCCCTCCTTCCATCCAGAACTCTCTTTGCGGCCACGTGACGCGAGCAAAGCCGAATCCATTTAATGTACCCAAAATACAGTCTTTATTCTCTTGGCTCCGGGGCGGGAGGACGCGGCCCTCCCCAAAGGTCCCTTTTTGGGCTCATTTGCACCTATTATGGGTTGGACACTGGGAAGAAAAGGCCCGCTCTCGGAACAGCTGGAGTGCCAACCTAAATGGTGCCAGGGCTTCTTACCTTAGCGAGGATCTCGTTCCAAAAAGCGCTCCTTATTTTTTAGGGGGTGAAAGCTATATTTTGCGAGGGGGAAAAATGGCCCATTTAAGTGGCAGAAGCTGTGCATTCTCTTCCGGAGGAACAAAAGGAGGCTCAGCGTGGCACTGAGTCACGCATCGGGCTAAGGTTGGCTTTATGTCACTGCCACATATATTTTTTTTCGGAAAGAGGAACGGGGAACAATGAGCCCCCTTCACGAGGCGCCGGCCTCCCCCTCCCCACCATCGCAAACAGGCACTGGGCATAAATATTAACTTCATCTCGGCTGCTTTATGCGGAGGGATGGGGGGCGGTCAAAGGCAGCAAGGCAGTCACTCAGAACCATAGGGCACACAATGTCCAGGAAGAGACATACATGGAACCAGCCCCACGGCCGTATATTTAGAAGCATCAATGGAGCAGCGGGCAACCAGAGAGCGCTTGGGCACATCCTTTGCGAGGACATGGCCTCAAATATTTAACAGATCCAAACGACACGCTTCTTTCCTTAACACAGGACAGCACAGACTCGGTGCTTTTTTGTGAAACGGGATTCCTTTGCTCAGGGTGCATCTACACTGGGAAATTAATGTGGTTTGACCCCACCTGAACTGCCATAGAACCCTCCTTCAGCCAAAGAGCGCTGGCACATCACAAAAGCACTGCGCTCATGATCCCATAGCACAGTGTTTCTCAACCTTCCAAATGGCCCGAGCCCGTAATACATTTATTATTTATTTATTTATTTATTATTTCGCATTTGTCTGTTGCCCCCCAACGGCTCGGGGTGACTAACAACAGTTCGTAAAATACAATTGTCCGATAACTCATAATAACTCACAGTAATACCATTAAGATGGAATTACAATTAGAACAGTTGAAGCAACAAATGGAGTCGCGGTGGGCTGACAGCCAGGCGGTGCGAGCTACAGTCTAGCTAACTCCGAAGGCTTGTTGGAACAGCAATGTCTTGACTGCTCTCCTGAACGGGAGGAGGCCCTGGGTGGCACGGATTCCGGCGGGCAGTGCGATCCACAGGGTTGGGGCTGCAACAGAGAAAGCCCGGCGGGGGTTATGACAGATGGTAGGTCCTCACATTTGGGATGACCAGGAGGTTTAGCTCTTCGAGCGCAGTGATCTGGTGGGATGGTATGGGACAAGGCGGTCCCGCAGGTACACTGGCCCCAGACCATGTAAGGCCTTAAAAGTCAGGACTAACACTTTGAAGGCAATCCGGCATTCAATTGGGAGCCAGAGCAGTTCGCGCAGGATTGGCGTGATGTGGTGGCCAATAGGGACCCTCGCCAGGAGTCGCTGCAGCGTTCTGCACCAGCTTGAGTCTCCGGATTACCGAGAGAGGAAGGCCAATGTAAAGAGCGTTACAGTAGTCCAGCCTCGAGATGACCGTGGCTTGGATCACTGTGGCTAAGTCGTGCCGGGACAAATAGGGGGCCAGCTTCCTCGCCTGGCGAAGATGGAAAAATGCTACCCTGCTGACGCTGGAGACGTGGGCCTCCATCGACAACAGGGGGTCCAAGGTTACTCCTAAGCTCTTAACAGAGGGCGACGGACATAATGTCACGCCGTCCAGGGCTGGAAGCTGAACATCCCTACAGCCCGGAGGACCCAGCCACAGGATCTCCGTCTTTGCCGGATTCACCTTCAACCTACTGGCTCGCAGCCATCCAGTGACGGCCTCAAGGCAACGATGGAAATTATCGGGTACGGATTCGAGGCTGCCCTCCATCTTCAAGATAAGCTGGGTGTCATCAGTGTACTGATGGCACACCAGCCCAAAACTACGCACCAGCTGGGCAAGTGGACGCATATAGATGTTAAATAAGAGGGGGGAGAGAATAGCCCCCTGAGGAACCCCGCAAAGAAGCGGGGAACCCCCGGAGACATCCTTGCCCCTCCTCACTCGCTGTAGCCGGTTCCGGAGGAAGGAGGTCACCCAATTAAGGGCTGTCCCCCTAACTCCAGCCCTGGCAAGGCGGTGAGTCAATAGATCATAATCGACTGTATCAAACGCCGCTGTGAGGTCCAATAACACGAGCAGCGCCGATCCGCCTGATCCAGCTGGCAGCGCAACTCATCCGAGATGGAGACCAGGACCGTCTCCGTCCCATGCCCCGGACGGAAGCCGGACTGGAAGTATAGAGTGTTACATTGCATTGCAATTTGATATAATATAATATAATATCAATAAATTGTATTATGTTATAGTATAATAATTGTAATGTAATAATAATAATAATAGTATGATTACGGTATGGTATGTGGTATATGCATTTGGTATTGGTGTTGTTGTATTGTAACACAGTATAATACTGCCAATGATAATGTGATACAATAATTATATCGTGATATTATAATTTATATATTTGTATTACATGCAATATTGCTAACAATATTGCAATATGTTGTAATGTTAATTGTTGTTTTTTTCAGTTTGTTGTAAGCCGCTCCGGCAATATTGTTATACGTACACTGTAAGCCACTCTGGCAGTATTGTTGTTTGCTGTAAGCCGCTCTGAGTCCCCTTCCGGGTTGAGAAGGGTGGCATATAAAAATAGTAAATAAATAAATAAATAAATAATAAAACCATCACATTATATTCATTGCAGACTGCAGGAGCTGCCTTCACAGACCTCTCAGCAGCTTATGATACTGTAAATCAGGGGAACCTTTTTGACCCAGAGAGCCATAAAAGCAAAATATTTGGAAATGTATTTCAGTGAGAGCCATATAATATATACATCTATATATATAAAATGAGAGCTGTCATGGTGAGTAGCTTATAGACAGAAAAACCACACAACGCAGACACACCAAACCAGGACACATACAACCAAAACCTAACAAGGTATGTTTACCACCTGAAAAAATAATTAAAAAATAAACAAAATGGTCAAAAAACCAAAAAACCAATGGGACTACACCTCCCATCAACCCCCATGCCACAGCAGCAATGCGCATGCGCGGTACTCATTCCCGCACGTGCAAACCCCTCCCCCGGCACCACGGAGGCCTCCGCGGCAGCGATCGAGCCCCGGCTTTGCCGAGGACGACGGGCCTCTCTCCTCCCTTTACGTCTTCAGCAGCCAGCGCCGTCGCCAGGGAATGGCTGGCGGCGGCATTGCCTGCTGAAGATCTAAAAGGAGGAAGGAGGCCCGCTGTCCTCTGCGAAGCCTGGGCCTCGATTGCTGCCGTGGAGGCCTCTGGAGCCCGGGCAGCGACACAACCGAGGCCCGGCCGGCGAAGACAGCGGGCCTCCCTCCTCCTTTTACGTCTTCAGCAGCCAGTCCCGTCACCAGGGAATGGCTGGCGGCGGCGCTGCCTGCTGAAGACCTGAAAGGAGGAAGGAGGCCCGCTGTCCTCTGCCAAGCCAGGGCCTCAGTTGTTGCCACGGAGGTCTCCGGAGCCGGGCCACGACACCATTGGCCATGGTCCACTCCCCTCCAAACAGCACCAGGATGTAGAGTGGGTCATGGGGCTCTGTGTGCCACATGTGGTCTTGATCATTCGCTGGATGAGGGTTGCAGCGGTCTAGGGAAGTGAGGGAAGGTACTGGAAGTCCCATCATCTATGGTCCCCCGTTCTCCAAACTACACCAGGATGTAGAGTGGGTCATGGGGGCTCTGTGTGACAAGTGTGGTCTTTTTCAGTCATTGGATGAGGGTCGCAGCGGTCTCAGAAAGTGAGTGAAGGTACTTCAACTCCCATCATCCATGGTCCGTCCCACTCACAACTGCACCAAAATGTAGAGTGGGTCATGGAGGCTCTGTGTGCCAAGTGTGGTCTTTTTCAGTCATTGGATGAGGGAGGCAGCGGTCTCAGAAAGAGAGTGAAGGTACTTCAACTCCCATCATCCGTGGTCCGTCCCACTCACAACTGCACCAGGATGTAGAGTGGGTCATGGGTACTCTGTGTGCCAAGTTTGGGCCTGGTCTGTGATTTGTAGGGGCTGCAATGTTCTGTGGAAAATGAATTGGGTGAAGGTACTGCAAATCCCATCATTTGTGAGCCATCCTGACGCAAGCCGCAGCAGGTGTGTAAAGTGGGCCATTGGGCCTCTGTGTGCCAAGTTTGGTGTGGGCCACAGTGCTCTAAGGAAGTGAATTGAAGTACTGCAAGTCCCATCATCCATGGTCCATCCTCCCTCAAACTTCAGCAGGATGTAGGGCGCACCTTGGGGGGGGGGGTCTGTGTGCCAAGTTTGGTCTTGTTCTGTCATTGTTGGGGGCCTAGTCAGGAAAATCAAGTTGAGGGAGCCTAACAGTATTCCAGGAGCTGAGGCCTAGTCAGGGAAATCAAGTTAAGGAAGCCTTGCTGTCAATTGTGGGCCTGGTCTGTGATTTATAGGGGCTACAGTGTTGTTTGGGAAGTGAATGAGGTGAAGGTACTGCTAATCCCATCATTCCACTTTGCTGGAAGGATGCCTGTCTATTTTGGGGCCTCGCTTGTAATGCTAGTAATGCTCTCCGTACATCAGGAAACCCTCTCACTGCAGTGATATCCTCACAGAAAATGAACATTCCATTGCCAACGGGGAAAAACTGTTAACTGGCTAACTGTCTTCCTGAGGCCTTTCCTTTTCCCTCTGAGTCACCTTTGAAGGTTGGTATGTGGTTTGCCGATTGGAGTCCGTTATGCAAATACCATTTCAGTGGCAACCAATCCCCTCTGTCTGGGGCCGTAGAATGTTGGGGTTTTGAGGCTGGCCAATTACAGCCATTTATGCAAATAATTCCACAGTGGTAGCCAATCGAAACGCTGGCACATATTCCTCCCGGTCGCTGGTCGCCGGTCACCGGCCGCACCACTGCTTGCAAACACTGACTTTTATTAGATGTAATATACTAGCTGTACCCGGCAGGCGTTGCTGTGCCCTATTTAGGAGATGCGAGATGTAAGGGTTGGGAATGATGTTACTTACGGTCTTGGTGGGGTCATGTAGGCATGAATTGCGCACTTTCTATGTGTGCTCCAAATGATGTCATCTGGAAGCATGAGTTGTATTGTCTTCTATAGCGGAGGAAGTGTTTTGATTCTGGAGTGTCTCCACTCAGCAAAGTCTGTCGTGGTTGTGGAGGAGTGGCAAGTGGTGGTAGAGAGACTTTACTGCTAGGCAGCACATTCCCGGTGTTTCTGCTGGGTATTTCAGGGCTTTGCAGTGTGTGCAGATGTGCGCTAGGGTGCCAATGTCGGCCTCTGGCGCCATGCTGTAGTCTTCTGCAGCGTTGTATCTGAAGGCTAGGCGGTGGAATTGGTTGTGGTGTTTTTTGAAGTTTGTTTTCTGTGTTGCAACGTCGTGTTTCTGCGCCCTCGCGCTGCTGTTGTGTTGCATTTCTGCGTCTGTGTTGTTCCTGGCTGCGCGCTTCTTCTTGTCGTGCAGTTCTTTGCATTTGGTTCTCAGCTGTGCGTCGTGCAGTGACCTGTTGTCTGTGTCTCTGCTGCGCAGTGTCTTTCTGTTCTGGCGTGTGTTCTGCCCTTTTTTGTTTGATGTATGTAGCGTTGCGAGTGTGTCGTCCGATGCTGTTATTTTTAGAAGGCATGGCTTGTCTTTTGGGTCAGTTTCTGTCTGTGTGGAAGGAAGGAATGGTTTTTGTTTGTGGTGTTTGTAGGTGTTGTGTGTACGGGGTCCCGTAAGGTTGGTGGGATGGGTTGTGATTGGAAGTTGTGTTGTGTTGTGGGGTAGGAATTTGCTGGAGAATTGCTCCCTCAGAGTTTGGTTTTGGCAGTTTAACCCTCAAACACCAACTGAAATCTCTCAGCATTCTATCCTAGCCTTGGATGGCTCTTGCCAGCGTTGCTATGGTTACAGCAGTTATGCAAATCCGCCCTTATTGGCAGCCAATCATGTTGTTCAGAATGTAGAGGCTGGGTGAGTCGTTGGCTGCCCCGGAGGATACTGGGAAATGTAGTTTTATTTTTACTCGTTGTTTTGGGAGCCTTTTAGGTTTTGGGGGGGAAAGTTTCTTTGCTACAAACGTACCTTGCTTGAGGCCTATTTCTGTCGGCAAGTATTGTTTTTCTGCATTGTATGGTTTCTTTGTTTGAGGTATACATCACATGACGTGAACCCATTTATATAATAGATTCAAACTTGTTTGCCGCCACTCCCCGAGGGCTCGAAGCGGCTCACAACATCCAACTCTAAGGCAGAGAGTTCCACTGTTGAACAGTCTCCTTATGGTCAGGAAGTTCTTCCTAATGTTCAGGTGGGATTTCATTTCCTCTAATTCGACCCCATGGCTCAATCGAATCCTAGTCTCCAGGGCGGCAGAAAACAAGACCTGCTCCGTCTTCCGTACGACATCCTATGAGTCCCGAACAATGGGGAAATTCAACTGCGCGCAATCCTAAGCCACTTCACAATGGCGTCACTTCCCCAAAGGATGCCAGCCATTGTCTCAAAGTATTACAGAAAATTCAGAACTGATATTATATGAGCTACAAGTCGAAATTCCCTCCGAGGCTCGAAAGAGACCGTCAATAAATGCCAAGTTGTTTTCTGCACTCTTCAAAAAAATCCATGATATGGGTCAGCGCATCTGATAGTGTCTCGAACGCTCCTTCGAAAAAAAACAATTATTTGTGGCAACTGGCATTGATTCAGCGTGTGTATTTGTGCATATATATATATATATATATATATATGTCTCCCTTTGCATTTTCAGCGGTGTCTTTCGGAAACGGGAGTGAAAAAAGGCCTGCAGGAGATTCAATAAACCAATTGTTTGCCTCATCGATCGCATTTTGGGTTTGGGGAGGGAAAAACTGCAGACAGCGCAGTGTTAAATTATTAACTAAATGTTCCCGCCCTCCGGGGACATGTTTCTGTAAAGATCATCTGGAGGAACAATGATCTTTTTATGAAATTAATAGCCGCAGGGATGTCATCAGAGGAAGGGACGCAAACTCCCGGAGCAGCTGGGAAAACAAACACCAGGCACGGCAGGCAAACATGCACCTATCGTTATTAGGAGTATTAGTATTATTAGAGTGTGAACAAAGGAGCACGAGATGAGTATGGCTGGGTCGGATCAAAGAGCAATATCTAGTCTAGTATGCTGTTCACACAGCGAAGAACAAGATTCTTTTAGGACACCAACACAGTCGCATCTTCTTGGTTTTGTTTCTCAAAATGATACTGAAAGTCTTACTTCCACTGATGCAGGGGTCGGGAACCTTTTTGACTCAGAGTGACATGAAAGCAAAATATTTGGAAATTTATTTCAGTGAGAGCCATATAATATATTTTATACATTGATTCACAAATACGGGGAACCAGAGGGGTTTCCGTATCCACGGTTTAAAGAATCGCAGTTTCGGCCTCCCCAGGATGCTCAAAGGCAGGGGTCGGGAACCTTTTTGACTCCGAGAGCCATGAAAGCAAAATATTTGGAAATTTATTTCAGTGAGAGCCATAGAATACATAAAATATATTTCAAGACTGAATTTAACTAAATGTGAGTCTATACGTACATACGATGAGAAAAGGATTCCCCCTTTTGCAGAATGAGGGGACACTTCAGACCTGGCTCTGCAAAAGGCACGCTCAGGACTCTGGGAAGGAAGAGAAGGCGGAAGGAAGGAAGGAAGGAAGGAAGACAGAGGAAATAAAGGAGGGAGGGAGGGAGAGAGGAAGAAAGAAAAGAAGAACAAACTATGGAAAAGGAGGAAAAGAAAAGCAGGAGAGAGACAAGGAGGGGAAAAGAAAGAAGGAAATGGGAAGGGAGGAAAGGAAAGGGTGGAGGAAAGAAAGGAAAGGGAGTGAGGAAAAAGTAAAATAATGAAGGGAAAAGAAGAAAAGAAAGAAGGGGAGAAAGAGAGAGGGAAGTGAAAAGAAAGGAAGGAGAAGGAAAGGGTGAAAGGGGAAAGGAAGGAAGGAAGAGGGAGAATGGAGGAAAGAAGGGAGAGAGGGAGGGAAAGGAAGGCGAGAAGGAGAAGGAAATGGTGAAGGGGGAGGAAGGAAGGAAGGAAAGAAGGAAAGAAGGAAGAGGGAGAATGGAGGAAAGAAGGAAGGGGAGAGAGGGAGGGTAAAGGAAGGAGAGAAAGAGAAGGAAAGCGTGAAGGGGAGAAAGAAAAGAAGGAAGAGGGAGAATGGAGGAAAGAAGGAAAGGGAGAGAAGGAGGGTAAAGGAAGGAGAGAAGGAGAAGGAAAGGAGGGAAGAGGGACAAAAAAAGGAAGGAAGGAAGAGGAAGGAAGAAAGAGGGAGAACAGAGGAAAGAAAGAAGGGGAGAGAGATAGGGAAAAGGAAGGAGAGAAGGAGAAGGAAAGGGTGAAGGGGGAGAAAGAAAGGAAGGAAGGAAGAGGAAGGAAGAAAGAGGGAGAATGGAGGAAAGAAAGAAGGGGAGAGAGGGAGGGAAAAGGAAGAAGAGAATGAGAAGGAAAGGAAGGAAGAGGGAGAAAGAACGTAAGGAAGAGGGAAAATGGAGGAAAGAAGGAAGGGGAGAGAGGGAGGGAAAAGGAAGGAGAGAAGGAGAAGGAAAGGGTGACGGGGAGAAAGGAAGGAAGGAAGAGGGAGAATAGAGGAAAGAAGGAAGAGGAGAGAGGGAGCTGCATGCTGGGAAACCGAGACTTAGGCTGCATACATACACACACATATGTGTGTGTATGTATATATGTGTGTGTGTGTGTATATATATATATATATATAGGTGTGTGTGCGTGCGCGCGCGCGCGTGTGTATGTATATATATATATATATATATATATATATATATAGGTGTGGGTGTGTGTATATCTATATATATAAAGGAAGACCCATCATCGAACGACTGCCATAGACAGAGAAACCTTCCAAGGCAGAGACACCAAACTTGCCAACAAAAATAGGCCTCAGACAAGGAAGGTTTTTAGCAAAGACACTTCCCCCCCAAAATCTAGAAGGCCCCCAAAACAACAATGAAAAAAAACTACATTTCCCAGTATCCTCTGCGGCAGCCAGCGAAACCAATTGGCCAACATCGGCCCACACAAAATGCAGGGAGGCTGAGTAACCATAGTAACGCTGGGCAGAGCCAGCCAAGGCTAGGCTGGAATGCTGAATGATTTCAGTTTAGTCAGTCGGAGTTTGAGGGTTAAACTGTCAAGGCCAAGCTCTAGGAGGGAGACAAATAGGGCACCGGGGACACAGGCACCACTGACAAAGACATAACCCCCAGAATAACACAAACTTGCAAAACCCACAGAAAAAAAATCCTGCAACACAAAAACCTATCCCCGCAAAAAACGCAACAAACACACTGGCAAAAGCAACACCCCCTCCACATCACAACCAGCACACAGCCAGACTAAGACAACTATGTCACCACAACACACACAAAATACACCCCACAAATACCTGACAACTTCCCCAACACAAAACCCAGGACTGCACTCACTACTCACCACCACACACACCTCCAAATACACACACATCCCAGGCACAATACTCCAGCAATTCCTACCCACACAACACAACACAACTTCCTATCACAACCCATCCCCCCAACCTTACGGGACCCCGCACACACAACACCTACCACCACCGCAAACAAAAACTAACTCCACCTATACTCCAACCACAACACAACACAACACTGCACAGATACTCTACAAACACACACAAACACCCAAAACACCCCACCCACACAAGCATTCCACACCACACACCCACTAACTCACCAAAAAAGTAATACCTACTCCCACGGACAACTCTACGTAGCGTGCTCCAGAGTTGGGAAACCACAGAACCTCTACATCAACACAGCAGACGGAAAGACAAAAAACATTGTATATCCACAAGCTCTGCAGAACGCCAGCAACACCACACACCGACATCCCACCCACCAGAACAACCCACAACGACACAGCCATGACCCCACCAAGACCATAAGTAACATCAATTCCAACCCTTACATACTCAGACTTTCTCGCATCTCCTAAATAGGGCACAGCAATGCGTGCCGGGTACAGCTAGTATATATATATATATATATATATATATATATATATATATATATATGTGTGTGTGTGTGTTTGTGTGTGTGTGTGTGTGTGTGTGTGTGTGTATATATGGTTGATATTTATATATATGTGCTGTATATATGTTGAAGGAGTAAAAACTTGGAAAACCCTAAAGGGTTAACGAAGATATTAGCGTGCAGAACTTCCAAGGGATTTCCGTTACCATGGAAACAAGAGGCGGAGCCTGCAACTGGCCTTAGAATCTTCAAATTCAAACTTTAGCAGTTGGGAGTTGACAGCTAAAGTCGAAGGAGAGAGGGTGTGTGTGGAGAGTTAGAGAGTCCGTTTTAGCCAGCTATCAGTGGGTTTTAAAAAGACTCTGACTCTACTCTGAGAGAGAGTAGAAGGAAAGCTGGGTTTGAACTGCTAGGAAAGCAGTTGAGTTTAAGGACAAGCAGTTAGTGTAAAGACTGCTGAGTTATTGGTTCTGGGAGTGCAGCTATATGGTATCAAGTTAGTGTATTGTAACCTTAAGATACGTGCCTCCAAGAAGATACTGTAACCACCTAAGCTTTGAACTCTGAAACCTCCATGCGTAGAACACTGTTTGAATAACCTTTACAGTTCTTTAACAAAGATATCTCCCCGCGTAGTTCCTTCACCCACAAGCCTCTAAAACAACTTATTCTAGTGGGTAGCCAAGTATAGTGAATGGTGGCAGTGAAGTGTCAGGGGAGTTTGGGTTAGAGTAATACCTTGCCCTGGCACAGTAATCGAAAGGTCAGTGGAAAGCTGACCTGTGTGAATACTTATTACATTATATGGTGGAATTAAAAGAAGTCTCTATTTAAATTGGTGGTAAGGGTGGAATAAGTAAACCACCCGGCCACAGTTGAAAGGGGTAATATAGAGGAAGGTTTACACAGCGAGTCCGCAATAAGCAAACCGTGAAGTAGCAAGGGAACACTGTACCTGCAGGGTGTGTCGTAACCCTCAAATTCTTCCTCTTTTTCCTTCCTTTTGGGAAGCGCTTATTATTATTTCAGCGTAGAGCGTAGGTTATGTTGCATTATATCCTCGGCAGTTGGAAAAAGCAAGCCAAAGACAGCATGAAAGGTCCCTATGTTGGGCATCGGGTTCACCTTCCATGGGTCATTTGCGTCTGCGCTGGTTCAGACCGTCACTGAAGGCGCTCCGTTATGCTTTGGAAACTGCGGCCCTAGAAGGGCTTTCATGTGGCGACCGTGTTTTCCTTTGGCATAAACGAACTCTTGAATGTTGAACGAAGGTGATTTGCATATCAAGATGTGTTTGGATGTGCAGGGCCGGCTTTCCTGAACCTATTGAGGCAGAAAAAGCATCGCAGTCTCCTCGCGCAAGAGCATTTTTTGTTCCAGGTGCTTTGGGAGAAGGGAAGAATCCCAAAATATGAGGGAAGTGAAAAGGAAGGAAGGAGAAGGAAAGGAAGACTTGCGGGAAAAGATTAGAAGAGGAAGGAAGGAAGAGGAAAGAAGGAAGTGGAGAGAGAGAGAGGGAAAAGGAAGGAGAGAAGGAAAGGGTGAAGAGGGAGAAAGAAAGGAAGGAAGAGGGAATGGTGGAAAGAAGGAAGGGGAGAGTAGCCCAGTAGCCAGCCCCAGGGCTATATAATGGAGGAAGCTCAGGAGCAGAAACATTTCCTCCCCTCTCCAGTTACACTGAGCAGCCCCACATGAGCTCCAAGCCCAGCGCATTCGAGCAGCATGGAAACGGATCCCCCACTGAGATCTTGGGCTGGCTATTTTATGGGGGATTTGGTTGCAATGAATCCCAATATTGCTTGCTGGTGGCATATCAATAGGGAGCCCAAGAAGCCGTGGAGGGGAGGAAAGATGGAAGGAGGAGGGAGAGGAGAGGAGTGGAGGAGGAAGGAGCAGCAATGGCTGGGAGGAGGAGGAGAGAAGGTGGTGGTGGAGGAGGGGATAAAGGAAGAGGAGGGATAGAAAGGCCTTTGTTTTGTAGGGTCCCGTGGGTTAAATTCTGTCCCCATGATGTTTAACATCTACATGACTGTTGGGAGAGATCCTCTGGAGTTTTGGAGTTCGTGCTGAACCTGGAGGCCTGGTTTTGGTAGTCCTCCTGGACTCAATGCTGAACCTGGAGGCCTCCTGAACTCAATGCTGAACTTGGAGGCCTCCTGGACTCAACGCTGAACTTGGAGGCCTCCTGACCTCAACGCTGAACCTGGAGGCCTCCTGACTCAACGCTGAACTTGGAGGCCTCCTGAACTCAACGCTGAACTTGGAGGCCTCCTGACTCAACGCTGAACCTGGAGGCCTCCTGACTCAACGCTGAACTTGAGGCCTCCTGGACTCAACGCTGAACCTGGAGGCCTCCTGGACTCAACGCTGAACTTGGAGGCCTCCTGACTCAACGCTGAACCTGGAGGCCTCCTGGACTCAACGTTGAACTTGGAGGCCTCCCTGAACTCAACGCTGAACTTGAGGCCTCCTGGACTCAACGCTGAACCTGGAGGCCTCCTGGACTCAACGCTGAACTTGGAGGCCTCCCCCTGACTCAACGCTGAACCTGAGGCCTCCTGACTCAAAGCTGAACTTGAGGCCTCCTGACTCAAACGCTGAACCTGGAGGCCTCCCTGGACTCAACGTTGAACTTGGAGGCCTCCTGACTCAACGCTGAACCTGGAGGCCTCCTGACTCAACGCTGAACTTGGAGGCCTCCTGACTCAACGCTGAACCTGAGGCCTCCTGGGACTCAACGCTGAACTTGGAGGCCTCCTGAACTCAACGCTGAACCTGGAGGCCTCCTGACTCAACGCTGAACTTGAGGCCTTCCTGAACTCAGCGCCTGAACCTGGAGGCCTCCTGGACTCAACGCTGAACCTGGAGGCCTCCCTGACTCAACGCTGAACCTGGAGGCCTCCTGACCTCAACGCTGAACCTGAGGCCTCCTGGACTCAACGCTGAACCTGGAGGCCCTGAACTCAACGCTGAACCTGGAGGCCTCCTGGACTCAACGCTGAACCTGGAGGCCTCCTGGACTCAACGTTGAACCTGGGAGGCCCCTGGACTCAACGCTGAACCTGGAGGCCTCCTGGACTCAACGCTGAACCTGAGGCCTCCCTGAACTCAACGCTGAACCTGGAGGCCTCCTGGACTCAACGCTGAACGGAGGCCTCCTGGACTCAACGCTGAACCTGGAGGCCTCCTGGACTCAACACTGAACTTCGAGGGCCAGGTTTTGGTAGTCCTCCTGGACTCAACGCGGAACCTCCCAGGTGTCAGCAGTGTGCCAACCGTGCCCATACCTTGAAAAGCCCAATCTGGCCATGGTAGTACATGCCTTAGTCACATCCAGACTAGAGTACTGTAACATTCTCTCTACATAGGGCTGCCCCAGAAGAGCATTTGGAGATTGCAACTGGTCCAACTCCCACCTCAACATCTTTAAATTTATCGCCCAACGATGCACAGTACTACATCACACAACCACCATAAACAGCTTGCATTCTCTGATGAATCCTTTGGGGTGATACCTTCTGCTGTCAAGAATTCAACGTTGGGTTAGTCGCATTCACCATCCCATACTTTGCACTTTAACAACACAATTGTTTTTAAATTGTTTTACTTGTTTAAGTAAGTCAACTCTGTTTTATGTAAGTCGCCCAGAGCACTTCGGATGGAGGGCGACTAATGAAATAATAAATTGATGATGATGACAATGACGACACAACCGCTCAATGGAGGCTTCCCACCAAAATGGAACTGTAGAGGAGAGTCTACTGGACAAGTCAGGACCTGCCGCATACCAGCACTGCCATCTGTTGAGGAGTTACGAAGGTGGAGGCATTACTTTTCATTCAACCTCAGCAGTTTGGAAAACATGCAAATGTGAGTAGATCAATAGGTACGGCTCAGGGGGAAGGTAATGGCCCCATGCAGCATCGGCCACATGACCTAAGAAATGTCTATGCACTGGGAATATGGCGCAGCTGGCTAAGTGTCAGCTGCAGAAGATCTCTCTGACCAGTAGCTCATGAGTTCGAGGCCTGCCCGGGTCGAGGTGGGTGCTCGACCTCTAAGTGTAGCCTGCTGTCGACCTTTGCAGCCTGAAAGACAGCTGCATTTGTCAAGTAGGAGATAAAGGTACCACAATAAGTGGGGAGGCAAATTTTGACTGAATTATGAGGCCATTAAAGAACTCCAGAAAACGCTGAGGAATGCGGAAGGAACAACAAGGGACGCTGGGAACGCTGAGGGATGAGGAGTGTGTCAGCTCCCTCTGGTGGCCAGAGTTTGCCTCTGTTTGTTTATATGTGTGTACTAGGGGTGGATATCTCCAGTTTAAATTACTTTGAAATCCGTTATTTTTCATATTTGAAATGATTTCTATCATATATCCACCCTCAGGGTCCAACCCGGGAGAGAAATTTCAAAACCGAACCCGGCCGCCATTTTTTCTAAAGGTCACGTTATTAGGTCGTATTTTCCCCTCCTCAGTTCTCAACTCGCAAGAGGAGATGGACTCTCAGGTGTTTTGGCCTACAACTCTCAAAAATTCCAGCCAGTTTACCAGCTGTTAGATTTCTGGGAGTTGAAGGCCAAAACATCCCTCTCCTTTCCTTCGGTTGTGGCGCCGCTCCGCTTTATTGCCAAGGACAGAAGGAGGAGGGAATTCGCGGCCCTGCGCCTCCTCCTGTCTCTGGGAATAACCCGGGTTATTATATTAAATATAATCCGGGATGCCTCTGTTCTTGCGGGGGTGGGGGAATGGAGGAGTGGATGGCAACAAGCCATCCACTCACTCCAGCCTTTACCCGCACAACATTTAACCGGGATGCCTTTATTCTTGGGAACGAGTGAGGGCTCTCCCAGCTGGCATAAGGAATAATAACTAAAATTTGTTTTTAATAACGTTTCAATCACGAAATTTATTTACATTTTTTTTTGTATTAATTTCTATAACGAACCAAAACGTGAATTCCCCCCCCCCCCTCCAACCGAGTTTAGAATCAAATTTTTCATGGATCAACCACCCCTAGTGTGTACTGTGTACAGTGTGTACTGTGTATGTGGAAACGGCAGGGATTGTCTGCTGAGTATGTGAGAAGAGCGGAATATAAATAAAGTAAATAATAATCTATGTATATAATAACAGTCCGTGTATGCGGCGGGAGGTGCGGAGAGGCGGGTAAATATGTGGCAGCGTTTCAATTGGTTGCCACTGTGGGAGTATTTGCATAAAGGACTCTGATTGGCCAGCCTCAGAACTCAACATTCTACACCAGGCAGAGGGGATTGGCTGCACTGAGGAGAAGCTGCATAAATAACTCGCCAGCATCCAAGAATCGAAGCCATGCCTCTGTTCATCTATATGTGTGTATGTGGAAACAGCACATGTAATCCGCTCAGAGTCCCCTTCGGGGTGAGAAGAGCGGAATATAAATAAAGTGTATTATTATTATTATTATTATTATTATTATTATTGACAATTTAGATATGGAGATGAGCACCACTGCCAGAGCCGGAGACGAGGACCATCCCTCAGAGCCAGAAGGAGAAGATAAAGTGTTCGGTTGCTTCTAGGCATTGAATGCCGTTGTGTTTGTCTATG
>JARBWK010001344.1:0-19735 GCA_030556195.1 Anolis apletophallus | reverse complement strand
TTGGAAGAGGCTCCCAAAGGCCATCTAGACCAACCCTTGCAGGGACACACAATCCACGCCCTCTGACATATTAAGATTTTGTCAAAGAGATGGAGTGTGGCCCTACTTTGTGTCTATAAGGTGTCAATCTACTCTCATGGAGCTACGCAGTGCTTGTGCCACACCACATTGTGCAGAATACCAACTTGCCTATTTCTGCCCTCCCACAATCCAATGGAATTCCATGGTGGGCATGGACAATAATGATAACAAGCCGTTACTGTTCCTGTCTTTGTTGAAAAGCAGGAAGATCAGGACTTCTGTGCTAATATGTTCTCTCAGGTCTTTAGACTTTAAAGGAGCTGTCCAAAGTACAAAACTGTACCATTGGCCCTTAGTATCTGCCAGGTTCATGGTTCAACTAGTGTTCGACATAATGGAATTTATGTTCAACGTGATGCAATTGATGGCCAACATGATGCAATTGATGGTCAATATGGTGCAATTCATGGCCAACATGGTACAATTGATTGCCGACATAGTACAATTGATGGTCAACATGTTGCAATTGATGGTCAACATGATGCAATTGATGGTCAACATGATGCAATTGATGGTCAGTATGGTGCAATTCATGGCCAACATGGTACAATTGATTGCCGACATGGTACAATTGATTGCCGACATGGTACAATTGATGGTCAACATGATGCAATTGATGGTCAACATGATGCAATTGATGGTCAACATGATGCAATTGATGGTCAATATGGTGCAATTCATGGCCGACATGGTACAATTGATTGCCGACATGGTACAATTGATGGTCAACATGATGCAATTGATGGTCAACATGATGCAATTGATGGTCAACATGATGCAATTGATGGTCAATATGGTGCAATTCATGGCCGACATGGTACAATTGATTGCCGACATGGTACAATTGATGGTCAACATGATACAATTGATGGTCAACGTGGTACAATTGATGGTCAACATGATGCAATTGATGGTCAACATGATGCAATTGATGATCAACATGATACAATTGATGGTCAATATGGTGCAATTGATGGTCAACATGATGCAATTGATGGTCAACATGATACAATTGATGGTCAATATGATACAATTGATGGTCAACATGATGCAATTGATGGTCAACATGGTACAATTGATGGTCAACATGATACAATTGATGGTCAACGTGGTACAATTGATGGTCAACATGATGCAATTGATGGTAAAGATGATGCAATTGATGATCAACATGATACAATTGATGGTCAATATGGTGCAATTCATGGCCAACATGGTACAATTGATTGTCGACATGGTACTATTGATGGTCAACGTGATGCAACTGATGGTCAACATGATGCAATTGATGGTCAACATGATGCACTTGATGGTCAGTATGATGCAGTTGATGGTCAACATGATGCACTTGATAGTCAGTATGATGCAGTTGATGGTCAACATGATGCACTTGATGGTCAGTATGATGCAGTTGATGGTCAACATGATGTACTTGATGGTCAGAATGATGCAGTTGATGGTCAACATGATGCAAATGATGTTTGACATGATTCAATTGATGGTCATAACATGGTGCAATTGATAATCGGCATGATTCAATTGATGGTCGACATGATGTAATTGATGCTTGACATGGTGCAGTTGATGTTCAACTTGATGCAGTTGATGTTCAACATAATTCAATTGATGGTCGACATGGTGCAATTGATGGTTGACATGATGTAGTTGATGCTCAAGGTGATGCAGTTGATGTTCAACATAACGCAATTGATGGTCGACATGGTGCAATTGATGGTCTCTGATCATTGTCTCTTTTTTTCCAGTGGAGGATAATGTATGCTCTGGAGAATCGAGTGGAACATTTGAAGAATTGGCATGGATGAATAATTATGAACTGCCCAAGACTTTGTCTGAAATCCTGCTGGTTGGGGCCATGGAGTCAACTGTTAAATGGTGAGTCCATACATTGGGAAATCGAATAGGTTCAATGCTTCTCTTCCAATTGGATCTAGGCTTATTTGCAAAGGTTCACCTAGGGCAGTGTTTCCCAACCGGTGTGCTGCGGCACACTAGTGTGCCGTGAGAAAGCATCAGGTGTGCCGTGGGAAATTAGATTCTAATCTATCTGATGTCATGTATAAAGTTTGCTACTCTGTCTCTGGAACCTCAGCGCGCTGGTCCCTGTTTCCGAAAGGGCCGCACAGTAGGGCGGACCTGTTTGGGCCCATTCCCGTCTGTTCCGCTCCAGCGGAGAGCACTTCCGGTCCACCCCAGCCCAGCCCTGTTGGCGCTGTGCGAGGTGTGAGTCAGAGAGCAGTGGAGCCTGAGCGCTGAAGGCAGGCAGGCAGGCAGGCAAGCGGACGGAGGGCCAGGTAGGCCGGCAGGCAGGGAGTCAGCCAGCTAATGGGGGAAAGGAGGGAAGGGAACTCGTGGGAGAAATATGGGTCCCCCAAAGGCCATCCAGCCTGACCCCCTTCAGCCAAGCAGGAAGGCACCATCCAAGCCCTCCCGACAGATGGGCATGGAGACTCTGGCTATACATTAAGGCAGGCAGCATCTTTATTAAGGGCTTGGAAGAAATTTTAGACTAGATATGGTCAAACTTGGGCCTTCCTCCAGGTATTTTGGACTTCAACTCGAACACCGTGTCCTGTTCTGGGCACCACAATTTAAAATTAAGATGTTATAATTGTATATTTACATTACATGTAATATTGCGAATAATATTGCGATATAATTGTTATAATACAATGTGGTATGTAATTGTTGTACTGTGACAATGACATAGTATGTTGTATTTGATATTATAGTATAATATAGTATGGTATACGTACGTATATTGTGTATACATATAATATTGATAATGTTGTAATGTAATGCAATATAATAATAATAATATACTATATAACTATATATTTTGTTTTAATCGAAACAGGCCCAGGTTTCACACTAAGTGAGTGTATAAATACATTTTAAAACATATTAACTGTATGTATTACTGTGTTAGAGTGTCATTTTGTGTCATTTTGATTGGTGGTGTGCCTCAGGATTTTGTAAATGTAAAAAATTGTGCAAAAAAGGTTGAAAAACACTGACCTAGGGCACCGTGAACCGATTACAATGGCAGATATAACAAAACAGACATGGGTATATGACACCTATGGGGGTCTCCATTCTTGCAAGGTAATAATTATTATAATATAACTAGCTGAGGACCCGGCGGTGCCCGGGTTATTTGAGGAAGGCATTGTGTGCCAAGGTTGGTTCCTATTAGATGTTTATGCGGCTTGCAGTGGTCTCAAGAACTTAGTGAAGGTACTGCGAGTCTCGGGGGCCTAGTCAGGAAAATTAAATTGAGGGAGCCTAACAGTATCCCATGTGCTGAGGCCTAGTCAGGAAAATCAAGTTAAGGAAGCCTTGCTGTCAATTTTGGGCCTGGTCTGTGGTGTATAGGGGCTACAGTGTTGTTTGGGAAGTGAATGAAGTGAAGGTACTGCAAATCCCATCATTCGTGGCCCATCCTGCCCTAAATCTCACCAGGTTTTGAAGTGGGCCTGTGGTCCTTGTTTGCCAAGTTTGGTCCTGATCCGTCATTGCTGTGGGCCGCTGTGACTGACTGCCTGAGGCCTTTCATTTTCCCTCTGAGTCACCTTAAAATGTTGGAATGTTGTTGGCCAATCGGAGCCCTTATAAATACCATTTTAGTTGTAACCAATCCCCTCTGTCTGGGGGCCGTCAGAATTTGGAGTTTTGAGGCTGGCCAGTCATAGCCCATTTATGCAAATAATCCCAGAGTGGCAGCCAATCGAAACGCTGGCACATATTCCTCCTGTCGCTCGACTGCAAACACTGACTTTTATTATATATAACTAGATGTACCCGGCACGCGTTGCTGTGCCCTATTTTGGAGATGCGAGGAAGTCTGAGTATGTAAGGGTTGGAGTTGGTGTTAGTTATGGTGTTATTGGGGTCATGGCTGTGTTGTTGTGGGTTGTTTTGGTGGGTGGGATGTTGGAGTCCTGTGGAGTTGTTGTTGTGTGGTGTTGCTGGCGTTCTGCATAGCTTGTGGATATACAATGTTTTTTTCTATCCGTCTGCTGTTTTTATGTAGATGTTGATGCGTGTGTGGGTGGGGTACTTTGGAAGTGAGTGTAGGTACTTGAAATCCCATTATCCATGGTGTGTCCTCCTCTAATCTGCAGTCGGATGGAGTGTGGGTCATGGGGTGCATTGTTTGCCAAGTTTGGTCTTTATTGGTCTTGGTTCTTGGACACAGTGGTCTGTGGGGAATGATGGGTTTTGAAGTACTACAAATCCCATTATCCATGGAGGTACTTCAAGTCCCATAATCCATGGTTCACCATTCAACTGTAGTAGAATGTAGCGTGGGTCATAGGGGCTCTGTGTGCCAAGGTAGGTTACTGTAAATTCAGGCCATACACAATATCCCATGAGCTGAGGCCTAGTCAGGAACAGCAAGTTAATGAAGCCTTGCAGTCAATTCAGGCCATACACAATGTCCAATGAGCTGAGGCGTAGTCGGAAGAATCAAGTTAATGAAGCCTTACTGTCAATTCAGAGCGTAAACAGCATTCCATTAAGTGAGGCCTAGTCAGGAAATTAAGTTAATGAAGCCTTACTGTCAATTTTGGGCGTGGTCTGTGATTTGTAGGGTGTAAATTTTCTGTGGGAAGTGAATTGGGTGTTTGTGTGTTTGTGCCTCAGCCTTTGCCTTATCCTCCTCTGACAGTTTATTATGGGTCGGACTGTTCATGTTGGCTGGCCAGTACAGGAGTTATGCAAATCCGCCCTTATTGGCAGCCAATCAGGTTGTCAGAATGTAGAGGCGGGGAGAGTCGTTGGCAGCCCCGGAGGATGCTGGGAAATGTAGGGTTTTTACTCGTTGTGTGGGGGGCCGTTTAGGTTTTGGGAAAAGTTTCTTTGCTACAAACCTACCTTGTCCGAGGCCTATTTCTGTTGGCAAGTTTGGTGTCGTGTAAGGTTTTCTCTGTTTGGGGCCCGTGGTTTCTATGACTCTTTCTTTATATATAGACAGATTATAAATATTAGGATAATTGTAATCTTTAATACTATAATAAAATTATAATTATAATATTGTCATAATAATAACAACAATATATTAATTATAATAATAGCAGCAGCCAAAACCTAGAGCCCAAAAGTGCATATTGTGGGTGACAATTGATTCTGTTACAGCTCAACGTTACTTAAAGGAAGGCTGACTGTTGTGTTTGTTGTTAGCAGCCAGTGATCGATGCCACTTTGGGGAACCACGCATTCAATAACAGCATTTCTCCTCCCTCCAAAAATAAATAGACAAAAAAGTCTTTACTTCTTCTTCTTCTCTTTCTTTTTGTTTAATGGGAGCCAGCATAACTGTTTGCAATTTGGCCATCCATTGTGTCTTTGGCATTTTATGTACGGCATTAGTAGAGGCAATTTCATGCATATGGATAAAATGCATTAAGTGGAGGCATTTAAATATAGTGAAACTAATTTTATGATGATTAGTTGAAGGAAAGCATTGCGGGTGTCATCTATATAGGAGCCAATTTGTATGAAAATGCCCAAAGTTGCTATGCCAACATTTTCGGCACTGCCGGTCGGGGGTCGTCTTCTGTCAGGACTTTGTATTAAAAATCGGTCTCCAGTGCCGGTGTTTGTTAATTCATTGCAGGCTGTAGGCCATTTGCTCACAAAACGCTTGCAGTAAAACAAATGAATAGCTAAGATACTCATTTGCATGATTCCCATTTGAAAACCGTTCCCTGAAATTAAAGGAAGCGCGACCGCCGCTGAAAGACGGATGGGCAGATGAACCGCGCAATTAATATATATCTTTTGGACCCCTCCTTCTTCTCCTCTCTTTCCGCCGCTTCCTCTCTCTCTCTTTTAAAGGCCTCCAAAGGCTCAGGATGGAACACATGCTGCCTCCCAGACAAAGGGGGCCTGACACACTTCCGAGGCGCACTGTGCAGCGGCAGCTTGCTCTGACTCTCTTTCCCCGCGATTGTCTCACTTACATTATGCAGTAATTAAAACTATTTACCATTCCTACTTATCTGCCATCTGCTGCTTTTGAGCAGGGCTTCCTCGGCTCCTATCAAGACCCTTTTTTCCAAAGGCGGCAAGGAGCAGAACAGGCTCCAAAACAATTGGGTGGTTGTGAGTTTTCCAGGCTGTCTGGCCATGTTCCAGAAGCATTCTCTCCTGACGTTTCGCCCGCATCTATGGCAGGCATCCTCAGAGATTGGAAGGTCTGTTGGAAACTAGCAACATGGGGTTGATATATCTGTGGAATGTCCAGGGTGGGAGAAAGAACTCTTGTGAATGTTGCAATTGGACTCCTTGATTATTATCTATCTATCTATCTATCTATCTATCTAATAAAAGTCAATGTTTGTGGCGGTGCGGTGGTGCGGAGGGAAGAATATGTGCCAGCGTTTCGATTGGTTGCAGGGGTGGTCTAAGATCATTTTAAATGGTAAGTGAACATTATTTTGGCGCCCTGCCCCAAAACATTATTTTGGCACCCCCCCCCCTCCGCGCATGCCCAGAAGCTCCTGTGCGCAAGCGCAGAAGCCTGTAAACACAGCACTCCCTATTCCGCACGCGCCCCCTCCCTCTGCACATGCCCAGAAGCTCCTGTGCGCAGGCGCAGAAGCTTGTAAACACAGCACTGCCTATTCGGCACCATGCCGACGGCACCCAGGGAAGTTTGCTATGGCGCGGTGTTGGAGCGCACAAGGCCCAAAAGTGGAACATCGGCCGGATACTGTCTGGCGGGCGGGGGAATGCGCCCTTTACCCAGATGGCGCCCCACGCAGAGGCGTCCTTTGCCTACCAGTAGGACCGCCCCTGATTGGTTGCCACTGTAGGATTATTTGCATAAAGGACTCTGATTGGCCAGCCACAGAACTCCAACATTCCAAGGCAACACACAGCGGGGATTGGTTGTCACTGAGGGAGTATTTGCATAAAGGACTCTGATTGGCCATCTACATTCCAACATTCTAAGAGGTGACGCAGAGGGAAAAGTAAAGGCCTCAGGCAGTCAGTCACTGCGGCCCACAGCAATAATGGATCAGGAACAAACTTGGCACACAGGAGCCCAATGGCCAACTTCACAACCTGGTGTGATTTAGGGCAGGATGGGCCACGAACGATGGGATTTGCAGTACTTTCACCTGATTCACTTCTCAAACAATACTGTAGCCCCTATAAACCACAGACCAGGCCCAAAATTGACAGCAAGGCTTCCTTAACTTGATTTTCTTGACTAGGCCTCAAGTCATGGGATATTGTTTAGGGCCTGAATTGACAATAAGGTTTCCTCAACTTGATTTTCCTGACTAGGCCCCCAACAATGATGGGGGACCACAGATGATGGGACTTGCAGTACCTTCAGTTATTTCATGATACCACTACAACTCCCAATAATGATGGATCAAGACCAAACTTGCCAAACAGATTCCCCAAGATGCACTCTACATCCTGGTGCAGTTTGAGGGAGGATGGACCATGGATGATGGGACTTGCAGTCCCTTCACTCACTTCCTGAAAACAACACGACCCTCATCCAATGACCAATACAGACCAAAATTAGCACACAGAGTCCCTTTGACCCACTCTACACCCTGGTGCTGTTTCAAGGAGAATGGACCACAGATGATGGGACTTGAAGTACCTTCACTCACCTTCTGAGACTGCTGCAACCCTCACCCAATGAATGATCAAGACCAAACGTGACACACAGAGCCCCCATCACCCACACTATCTTCTACTGCAGTTTGGAGGAGGGTGGACCGTGGATGATGGGACTTGAAGTACCAAAGACCAACTTTGGCACACAATGCCTTTCTCAAATAACCCGGGCACCGCCGGGTCCCCAAGCTAGTTAATAATAATAATACTTTATTTATACCCCGCCACCATCTCCCCAAGGGGACTCGGGGCGGCTTACATGAGGCCAAGCCCGATAACACGTAATAAAATACACAAAGCAAATAATAAAACAATACAATCACTATAACTCATACAAAAACAATATCAGACAATTTAAAACCACGGCTGGGCCATTTGATGGCCTAGCAGTTTCAAGGTTTGGCTTCTTACTGCCTTTTATATATCTGTGGAATAATGTCCAGGGTGGGAGAAAGAACTCTTGTCTGTTTGAGGTAGGTGTGAATGTTGCAATTGGACTCCTTGATTAGCATTTATTTTTATTTATTTATTTATTTATTTATTTATTTATTTATATCATTTTTATTCCGCTCTTCTCAGCCTACAGGGGACTCAGGGCGGAATACAATGTACATTTACCTTGGAAGTTTCTGTATTTGTTTTTCACGCGCTCTGGTGGACTCACTTCCTGGACTCTTGGTCCCTGTTTATCTTCCTACCTCATTGGGTTTACCTATTTCTACGGGATGCTTTTTACCTATTTCTATGGAGTGCTCAACACCAGCTGTGTGGTGTTTAAAGTCAGAGGAGGGCTTTCCTGGCCTGGAGTGCAACAAGCAGGCATGTAGCCAGGGGGGGGGGGGCTAAGGGGGCTTCAGCCCCCCGAAATTCTCAGGGTGGTCCGCGAAAAGGCCTTACTGGTACATTATTTAAACTGTAATGTTTATTCATATCATGATCTGATCACCATGCTCGTTATATCCTACATTAATGGGGTTATTGGGATAACAATACAAAAGGTTTGCTAGGGTAGACCCTCTCCCACCCAATCTCAGCCCCGAAACAAACTCAGCCCCGAAACAAAATCCTGGCTACGGCCCTGGCAACAAGTAAAAGGCAGGCTGGGCGGGCCCGTCCCCTTTCGGCCCAGGCCCCGCCCTCTTCCTCCTTTCCTTCCTGCCTGCCTGGCTTCTCGGGGGCGATGAAGGCGCGCAGCTTGGACCGGAGCCTGTGCGTGGTGACAGGAGCGTCGCGGGCCGTGTGCCTCCACCTGGCTGCGCTCCTCTCCCCGGGCTCGGCGCTGCTCCTCTCGGACCAGATGGAGGGCCCGCTGTGGAAGGTGGAGGCGCTGCTTCACCGGGACTGGCTGCGCCTCCACCCGCGTGCCCTCCCCACAGACCTGGCCCAGCCCCACGCCGCCCAAAGCCTCCTCTGTGCCGCCAGGGAAGTCCACCGGCAGATAGAGGGGGAGGGGGAAGGCGTGCGGCTGCTCCCGCAGAGGATCTTCCTGGTCAACAACGTCGGTGAGCCAGGCAGGAGGGAGAGGCCAGCAGGAAGGAAGGAAAGAAAGAAAGAAGAAAAGAAGGAAAGAAAGGCCTCCCACGCGAAGGGAAGGCACCCCCAGGGAACACTAGAAAGAAAGGGGGGAAGAGAGGTTTTCCCGCGGAACACCAGCTGATCTCTCACGGAACACTAGTGTGCCACGGAATACCGGTTGGGAAACACTGGTCTGAGGAACCCCTCTGGAAGAGAAGGCTGAAGATCTCTCTGTCCTTCTCTTCCTTTTTTGAAACAGAATTCTCGCACCCAAAGCCCTCCTCCACTGTGATTGGCCAGCCTCTCAGCCAAAGGGAGGGCTGTTTCTGAGACTCCAAGCGGGGAGGGGGGAGCAGGCGTGCTCAGTACTAGGCATGGTTTCGAAACCAAAAATGGCGATTCTAAAATCAAATTGGGGGGGGGGGTTATTAGTAAAAGAAAGACTTACAAAAATTTTCCAAAAATTTCTAAAATGTAACTTAATTACTAACGAAATTCGTTAGTAGTTTGTATGCCAGCGCATGCAAGATTCTAGATGGTTTTGGCCTACAACTCCAGAAATCCTAACAGCTGGTAAATTGGCTGGGATTTCTGGGAGTTGTAGGCCAAAACTTGAATAAATCACACTGAATTCTAGATGGGACTCTCCAAATAGGAGGGAGGGAGGGAGGGGGTATTCTATTCTTGGAAGCAGCAAAAGAAAAGGAGGAGGAGCCCCCTCGCTCCCGCTGCCTCTCTCTCACCCCGAGGAGCGAGGGCCCAAGTTTGCCCAGGCTGGTCATATACCTACATGCTATGCACATGCAATAACAGCAGTAATAACAATGGGTATAAGAAGTAAAATTCAAACCGAAGTATTCTGACTGGTCCCTGCCTCATGCGGTGCAAACGGGCTCTTCTCTGTAGAATATGTATGTGTGTGCTCCCAAGCAGCAAACGCTGGCTTTTCCGGCCAATTTCCCGGCTAATAAGAGAAGAGCCCGTTTGCACCGCATGAGGAGAGACCAGTCAGAATACTTCGGTTTGAATTTTACCTCTTGTTATTGTTATTACTGCTGTATTATTGCATGTGCATGGAATGTAGGTATGACCAGTTGATTACTTATAATATTAGGCACTTCCAGTAGCATTCATTCTATTATACATTAGGTTGGTTTCTCACCCCAATACTCTTTGATGCTTTAGATCCTGGCAGGCAGGAGAGGCAGGGAAGCCTGGAAAAATGTAAACAGAGAGGTTTACTCAGAAGTAAATCCACAAAGGAGGCCCTTCATCCAAAGTGCCTCCTTTGCAGATTTACTTGAGTAATCCTCTCTGTTTACATTTTTCCAGGCTTCCAGCCGAAAGAAGGAGCGAGTTTAGGGCTTGCCTTGCCATAATACTTATTGGCAAGGGAGGCGGGGGTTGTGAGAGAGAAGGAGGGTGCCCCCTCACGACCTAATAACGACACTTAAGAAAATCCTGGCCCCGAACTTCGAAAAAGAAACTCCCCTTCCTGGTGGGCGTTCCAGGTGCGGAAATACTCGAAAGTAGCATTTCTTACGAATTTCTTACGAAACGAAGCATTTTCATAACTTTTTTCTCATGCCTACTCAGTACATACCTTGGTGTGCATGTGTGAGCAAGGGAGAGCGTGCGAGGCTGGAGGGAGGCTCATAAGAACACTGGGAAGGATCGCTCTTAGAACATAGTGCTTCTTGATATATTTGTTATTATTGCTCCAGATTGACTTTAGATCAGTGGTTCCCAAACATTTTGGCCTACCGCCCCCTTTCCAGAAAAAAATTTACTCACCGCCCCCCCGAGAAATTAATTTTTTAAAAAATAATGTAATAGCAATTAAACAGAAAGATATCTGTATTAATGCGGTGGTTCTCAACCTTTCTAATGCCGTGACCCCTAAATAAGGTTCCTCATGTTGTGGTGACCCCAACCATATTTTCGTTGCCACTTCATAAATAAATTTGCTACTCTTACGAATTCTAATGCAAATATCTAATATGCAGGATGTGTTTTCATTGTTACAAATTGAACATAATTAAAGCATAGGGATTAATCACAAAAACAATATGTTTGGGGGAGTATGGACAACGGATGATGGGATTTGCAGTACCTTCGACCAATTCAGCTCTGACTTCCACAGCCGAGACCCCACGAATGACCAACAGAAAATACTGGAGGGCTTTGGGAGGAATTGGCAGTGATTTAGGGGAGATGTAGTTCAACTACATTTGGAGAGCACTCTGAACCCAAACAACCTTGGATCAAATTTGGCACAAATATTCAATATACCCAAAGTTGAACACTGGTGGAGTTGTGGGGGGAATGATTTTGTCATTTGGGAGTTGTAGCTGCTGGGATTTTAGTTCACCTACAATCAAAGAGCATTCTGAACTCCCAACAGCAATGGAATTGAACAAAACTAGAGCAAGAGAGAATACTGGGCCTTGGAAATTGGGAGCTGCTTGCATTTTCCTTCGTGCCACGGGCATCTCCCAGGAGGCGCCTGCAAACGCCGCAGCGACTAAGGGGGCGTTTGCAGATGTGGAGGCTTTCATTCTCCGCTGACCAACTGGAAGGCACACACTCGCAAGCGCGCGACTGTCTCAGCCTGCCAGTTGGAATCCCTGGGCAGGCGTTGCCTGGAAACTGTATCGGCCCTTCCTTCCAAGAGACCCATTCAGGGCCATAGCCAGGATTTTGTTTCGGAGGGGGCTGAGTTTGGTTCGGGGGGCTGAGACTGGGTGGAAGAGGGTCTACCCTAGCATATCTTTTGTATTGTTATCCCAATAACCCCATTAATGTGGGATATAATGAGCATGGTGATCAGATCATGATATGAATAAACATAACAGTTTAAATAATGTACCAGTAAGGCCTTTTCGCGGACCACCCTGAGAATTTCGGGAGGGGGGGGGGGCTGAAGCCCCCTTAGCCCCCCCCCTGGCTACATGCCTGGACCCGTTGGATTGGAAGGGGCGATACAGGACTGCGCCGTGGGCAAAGTTGATGAAAGGGGTCGCGCGTTGCAGTTTCCAGGCAGCACTTGCACAGAGTTTCCAATTGGCAGGCACACACTCACATGCTTGGGAGTTGCAATCACGCCACCGCCCCCTTGCAGGGCTTCAGTGCCCCCCAAATTCTCCTGAGCCTCCCACCGCCCCCTTGGATCGCCTCACCACCCACTAGGGCATTGTTTCCCAACCTTTTTTGAGCCGCGGCACACTTTTTACACTTACAAAATCCTGGGGCACACCACCAACCAAAATGACACAAAATGACACTCTAACACAGTCATACATATAGTTAATATGTTTTTAAATGTATTTATACTCTCAGTGTGAAACCTGGGCCTGTTTCGATGAACAGAACATAGATATCCTGGTAGGAATGGCAGAAAGACACACACGATAGTCTTGCTCAACAGCTGGGAGTTATAGTTCACCTGCAATCAAAGAGCACTCTGAACTCCACCAATGATGGAATGGAATCAAACTTCCCACACGGAACTCCCATAACCAAGAGAAAATGCTATAAGAGTTTGGTGGGCATTGACCTTGAGTTTTGGAGTTGTAGTTCACCTATATCCAGAGAGCACTGTGGAGGGGAGGGAGGAAGACGTGGGGCGAGTCTGCGCAGTAGCACCCGCACGGGTCACGTCTTCCTCCCCCCTCCCGCAGAAGCGGCAGCCTGAGCAAAGCGAGGCAAAGCGAGCAGAGCGAGGCTGAGAAGAAGGGAGCCCGAGTGGAGAAGAAAAAGTATTCGGCAGGAGGGGGAAGAAATGGTATTGGAGGTTCCAATTTCCCACGGCACACCTGATGATTGCTCACGGCACACTAGTGTGCCATGGCGCACTGGTTGGGAAACACTGCACTAGGGAGCAGTACCGCCAACTTTGCGAAACACAGCTTTAGATCATCGATCACGTTTAGTAAACCCCATTGTTTTTTGTGGAGGGAGGCTCATTCCAGTGAGCCCCTTCAAGGCAGGGGGTTTCTGTGTGGGAAGTTTGGCCCAATTCTATCGTTGGTGGGTTTCAGAATGCTCTTTGATAGGAGGTGAACTATAAATCCCAGCATCTACAACTCCCAAATGTCAATGGCTACTCTCCCCAAACTCCAACAGTGTTCACATTTGGGCATATTGAGTATTTGTGCCAAATTTGGTGCAGATCCATCATTGTTTGAGTCCACAGTGCTCTCTGGAAGTAGGTGAACTATAACTCCAAAACTCAAGGTCAATTTTATTTATTTATTTATGTATTTACTACATTTATTTATTTACTACCCTCTCAGCCCAGAGGCGACTCGGAGCGGTCAATGCCCACCAAACCTATATTTTCTGTTGATCATGGGAGTTCTGTGTGCCAAGTTTGGTTCAAATATATCCTGGATATCAGATACGATTCATAACAGTAGCAAAATTAGTTACAAAGTAGCAACAAAAATATTTTGCATAGTTGGGGTTCAACAATATAGGAGGAGCTATATTAAGGGGTCTCTGCATTAGGAAAGTTGAGAAGCACTGATCTATATATATATAAAGAGAGCTGTCATCCTAAGTAGCCTATAGACAGCAAAACCACACAAGGCAGACACACCAAATCAGCCCACATACACACAAAACACCACGAGGTATGTTTACCACCCAAAAAAATAAAATTAAAGTTAAACAACACCTCCAAAATACAAAAAAACAATTGGACTACAACTCCCATGATCCCCCATGCCACCCCCCTCTGGCAGTTTTCAGTGTCGGAATGTTGGTGGTGCTGGCCAATTAGAGGCATTATGCAAATACTCCCTCAGTTAGAATGTAGAGGCTGGTAGCCACCCCCCTCTGGCAGTTTAGAGTGTCGGAATGTTGTTGGTGCTGGCCAATCAGAGGCGTTAAGAATAAGGTGAGGCTGTATTACAAACAGTAGGAATAGAATGGAAGCAACACACCAATGTATATATATCACGACAATATATCTTTATCACAATTAAGCAGACTCACTGGTCTAGTGTTTAAAGAGTACCAAAACATAAATTCATATCACATATAACATCATTATGCATCCATAATTGTGATAAAGATATATTGTCGTGATATATATACATTGGTGTGTTGCTTCCATTCTATTCCTACAATCAGAGGCGTTATGCAAATAATCCCACAGTGGCAACCAATCAGAAAGCTGGCACATATCCACATACATACAAACATTCACTTTGTTGTCCCAGGCCCGGGAATACAGTGGGACAGGACTACAATACAACAAAAGGAAGATACAAATCCCAACTCATTCTGAGCACACTGCTAAAGGCCTCTTAATGTTAATGTTATCAACAAGACGCAAAATGGCCATCTGTCAAGAGTCCTTTGATTGAGCTTTCCCACCATGCGGGTAGAAGGGATTAGCCACAGACTATGGCACAGCAACGCGTGCACGAGTCAGCTAGTATAATATAAAAATAATAAAACTTTATTTATACCCCACCGCCATCTCCCCAAGGAGACTCGAGGTGGCTTCCATGAGGCCAAGCCCAACAACACATCAGTAAACAACAAAGCAATATAACAAATAAAAACAGTGCAATTAATATAACTCAACTCCAAACAATAACACACAAAGATTAAAACCTTATGGTTTTAATAGAGCTAGCTCTAGATATATAGCAAATAGGCAAATGGTCTCCTTTAAACAAGTTCGCTTGATCTTCGTGGAGGGTTTCAATAACCATTTTAATTAAATGCCAAGGCCAACTTTAAAAAGTAATGTCGTCCTTTAAAGCAGTGTTTCCCAACCGGTGTTCCGCGGCACACTAGTGTGCCGTGAGCGATCCTCAGGTGTGCCTTGGGAAATTGGAACCTGCCTGCCTGTCCCATGGCGACCTGGGGCTGCGGCTGCTGCGGTTGGGCCTGAGCCTGGGGCTGCTGCTGCTGCCGCCTCCTCCTCCGACGCCCCCGCTCAGTCATGGCATGGCCCTGTTGCCTCCGCCGCGCTGCCGCCTCCTCCTGCCTCCTCCTCCAGCTGCAGGGAATGCACTTCCCCGCGCCCTGGCCACCTCCAGCCCAGACTCAGTGGGGTGAGCGAGCCAGGAGGCTCTGGCAGGGGAGGCACGGCCAGGCCCAGATTAACCCCTTTTGGCGCCCTAGGCCACACTTTGGAATTACGCCCCCAAATCGACCTCTATCGTACCCCCCACCTCCTCCTTCTCCTCACAGCAGCGCCCCTCCTTTCTTGAGTCAAGGAAGGAGGCGCATGTGAGGAGGGAAGAAGCCCGCCACGGTGCCAACATCGGCCCCAGGGGCAGGGCTTCCCTCCGCCTCCTCCTCTTCGCGGCACGCCCTCCTTTCTTGAGTCAAGGAAGGAGGGCCGAGGGCACATGGAGGAGGCGGTGGCGGGAAGCCCTGCCCCCGGTGCGGCATCGGCCCCGGGGGCGGGGCTTCCCTCCGCCTCCTCCTCTTCGTGGTGCGCCCTCCTTTCTTGAGTCAAGGAAGGAGGGCCGAGGGCACGAGGAGGCAGCGGCAGGAAACACCGCCACCGGTGCCGGCATCGGCCCTGGGGGCGGGGCTTCCCTCTGCCTCCTCCTCCTCGTAGGGCGCCTCGCGCCCTCCTTCCTTGACAAGAGGGCGGGGGCGATGGCCGGGGGGGCGCCATTCCCTCCTCCTCCACCCCCTTGCAGCGCTCTCCCCCCGCCCTCCCCCGAGAGAGAGTTGCATTGCGGTTTTGTTACAACATTTTAATTTTTGGGGGGTCCGTGTGAATTGCGCCCCCCTTGGCTTGCGCCCCTAGGCCATGGCCTAGGGTGGCCTTATGGATAATCCAGGCCTGGGCACGGCCGAAGGAGGCCCCTTCTTCTTTTCCGTCGCCTGTCCCTTCCTCCTCCTCCCCCCGCAAGCAACAGGAGTTCGGCAGGAGGGGGAGGAAAGGGTATATTGGAGGTTTTCCCACAGCACACCTGATGATCGCTCACGGCACACCGGTTGGGAAACACTGGTGTAGATGCAGGGGCGGTCTAGTAATTTAAATGGTAGGCGAACATTATTTTGGTGCCCCCTCAAAACATTATTTTGCCGCCCCCATGTAAAACAAATATACAATTATAATATCACAATACCATTCGTAGTATTATATTGTATCAATGTATATACAATATATTATATCATACTCATACTATATTATATCATAATTATATTATACTACATTACAATATAATTATATTATAATATATTAACATTATAATATAATGTAACATTCTATTATATTATTATTACAAAATAATAAAATTATTTCTTTAAATAAAATTATCCTCTACTAAATATTTTCATTACTCCTATAAAACTCAAATAACCCAAAATAAAGTAAAATAAAATATTATATATTACTATTTTGTACAATACCACTTATACTGCAATATTGTTTGTAATATTACATGTAATATAAAATATATCATTATTCTATTGTTATATTGTATTTGTATTATATTGTATGACAATATTAAGCAGAACTGTATAATAATCAACAAGAAATGCAATGTAAATGCATCAAAATCAGAATATATTACCTATCACCTGACTCATAATTCATAGGAGTCTCCCATAAGTCCAAAATTAGGATCCCAATGTAAATGTAAATAGAAAAACAGCCAAAATGTTCAAATGAGGTTGAATACAGGCAGCGCGGCCTGGGCAAACTTGGGCCCGCCTCCCTCTAGGTGTTTTGGACTCCAACTCCCACAACTCCTCATAGCCTCAGGCCCTCAGATCTAGACAGAAATAGAGCCGAAGAAAGGAAGGAGGAGAGAAGAGGTCACAGAGGAGGAGGAGGAAAGCCCTTCATTCATTCCTTCACTTACACTTCAGCCCTTTCACTGATTCTTTTCTTCCCCGTAAACGTGCGCGCGGCAGAGACAAAGGGAGAGGGGAAGCACTCCCTGCCTGCCCGATAGGGAGTGCTTTGCTTACAGGCTTCTGCGCAAGTGAGCTACTGGGCATGCGCAGAGGTTTTCGCGCAGGTGCAGTTGCTCCTGCGCTCAACTTCAGCTCCAGAGCAACTGCGCGCCTGAAAACCTCCGCGCGTGCCCAGAAGCGGCGCCGAGCGCACAAGGCCAAAAAAGCAGGCAGCTGCAGCACTGTCTGAGGAACATCGGCAGGGCCAGGATGGTGCCCCATGCGGCCAGGATGGCGCCCCCTTCCCAGATGGCGCCCTAGGCAGCCGCCTACTTGGCCTATCTTGTAGGACCGCCCCTGTGTAGATGCATCCTGGCACACGGGTTGCAGAATTGTCTTTTCTGCAGTTAATAGCTGTAACATTGCTGACTGGTATGGAAGAAGATCGTGCGGTTTGCGCCTTCCCCATCCTTTTTCACCCCATTTGAATGAAGTGGATTTGCAAGTGCGGCCTGTTGTCCTGCAGCCTCGGAGCCTTCTCCGTCTTCTCCTGGCACAGAGCCGGAGGCTGGCTTTGGAAAGCGACACCAGCTGTAGGAAACAAGTGGCCGTTTGGCAGAAAGAGCATGGGACGCTGTGTTGTGCTGTGCCAAAGTCTTTGGCCTCCATTGTCATCTCTGACTGGCAGCCTTGGCTTCAAACAATATATTGATTTCTTGGAGGAAGGCTTGGAGTTGCCCTTTGACATGCCCGCCCGACAGTCATGTAGTACGAGGCAGGCCACAGAGACCTAAATCACACACAGACCCAAATGGGATGTTGAGCCATGAAAGCCAACTGGGAGGACAGAGAAAGGAATGGAAGGAAGGAAAGGAAAAGAAAGAAGAGAGGAAGAAAGGAATGATTGATTGATTGATTAGGTGAAGGGAAGGAAAAGAAGTAAAGAGAGAGAAGAAAAGGAAGAATGGGGATGGAAGAGGGGAAGAAAAGGAAAGAAGGAAAGCAAAATAAGTAAAGGGAGGAATGGAGGGGAAGAAGGGAAGAAGAAGGAAAGAAATGGAAGGAAGAAGGGAAGGGAAGGAAATAAAGGGAGGGAGGGGAAGAAGGAAGGAAGGAAAGGGGAAGAAGGAAGGAGAGGAAAGGGAAGGAGGAAGAAGGAGACGCATGAAAGAGAGGGAAGGAAATGAAGTAAGGGAGGGAGGAAGCAAGGGAAGGATGAAAGGAAGGAAAGGAAAGAAGGGAAGGAGGCAAAGGAAAGGAAGGGGAAAGAAGGGGAGGAGAAGGAAAGAAGGAAGCGAAGCAAGGAAGAAAGGATTAGAGGAAGGAAAAGAAAAGAAGTAAAGGCAAAGAAAGGAAAGAACAGATGAAGAAAAAGAAGGGGATGGAAGAGAAGAAGAAAAGGAAAGTATGGAAGCAAAAGAATGCGAGGGAGGGAGGGAAAGAAAAGGAGAAGAAGGAAAGGAAGGAAAGGAGGAAGGAAAGGAATGGAAAGAAGAGAGGAAGGGAAGGGAAGAAAGAAGGAAAGGGGAAAGAGGAAAAGAAGGAAGGAAGGGGGAAAGGGAAGAAAGGGAAAGGATGGAAGGAGTGGAAGGGAGGGGAGGAAGGGGAGGGAGGGGAGGAAAGGGAACGGAGGGAGATCTGCCACTCAAGGCCTCCACCTTTGCTCTTGGAATGGGGAAGGAAGGAAGGAAGGAAGGAAGGAAGGAAGGAAGGAAGGAAGGAAGGAAGGGGAAGGAAGGAAGGAAAAAAAGAAAGAGGGCAGGAGGGGGAAGGAAGGGAAAGGAAATGATGGAAGGAGTGGAAGGGAGGGAAGAAGAAGGAAAGAAGGAAGGAAGGAAGGAAAAAAGATATGCCATTCAAGGCTTCCACTTTTGTTCTTGGAATGAGGAAGGAGGGAACGAGAGGGAAGAAGAGAAGGAAGGGGAATGAAAGGAAAGAATGGAAGGGAGGGAAAGAGAAGAATAAAGGAAGGAAGGAAGGAAGGAAGGAAGGAAGGAAGGAAGGAAGGAAGGAAGGAAGGAAGGAAGGAAGGAAGGAAGGAAGGCAAAAAGATCTGCCACTCAAGGCCTCCACCTTTGCTCTTGGAACAGGGAAGGAAGAAAGGGAGGGAGGGAGGGAAGGGAAGGGAAGGGAGGAGGAAAGACCTGTCACTCAAGGCCTTCACCTTTGCTCTTGGTATGGTCGAATCAGGAAGCCCCAAATCCAAAAGATCAAACAGCAGGGAGTCCCCAGTATTCCTCTTGGCCCATGGCCTAAGTCGCACCACCACCAGACCTTTTTTTCCTTCTGCCCCACCTCAGTGCCCCACACTACTACATCAACTCAGTCCCTCCCAACAAGCCCAGCCACCACTGGCCCCCATTACCCCATCTGCACCACATATACGCAGCAAACATCAAACAGCACATAACAGTAAACCAGGACATTTTCCCCCAACACCCACCAAAACCTTACAAATGGCAACAACACATTGAACTCCATAAACAGACGATAGCAGGATAAGGCCAAATGCATTTCCCTCCCATTCCTTCCCCAGAGCCCAGGCACCAAAACATCTCCACATAACATTGCAAGAACATTTCTCCCAGCGCCCACT
>JARBWK010001343.1:0-19756 GCA_030556195.1 Anolis apletophallus | reverse complement strand
ATTATTGCTTTGTTGTGTAGCACCGTATTTCGTGCATATATTGTTTATTGTGACATGTAGAAATCAGAAGATAAAAATTATATCTGTTACTATTTCCTTACTCTCCTCGTTGCTTTGACAGTAGTGGAGAATCCCCCAGATAGAGAAGGAGAAGAAGACGGTGACAAAATGAGGGCACTCGCCCAACAAAGATTATTAGCTCAACAAAAAATAGTTGAAGGCAATGGGAGGAATAAGTACCAAACCAAAATTGCCAACCGTTTTCCTTGATGGCAAAGGATGAAGGCAGGCTGGCCTTACTGTTTAGAAGGAGACAGGTCTGTTGGGTCCGTTTGCTTCTCAAAGAGGAGGCGCCGAATGCACCCGAGGAGTGTTTGATTTCCTAGCACGGTCCTTCCGCAACACCTCTTTACTCATTCAAGCTCCCTTGTTGACTTTAACGGTTGCTGTTTGAACATTTGCTCCGCAGAGAACATGTCTTCCATTTTTCTTGGAACCACAACACAGGCCTAAGACCCCTCCCCCTCCATTTTCCCCTTCTGCCTGCAGGGAAGGGCTGCGTTGACTTGTGCTTTCAAATCGGTATTTGGAAGACCCTCAGGCCCGACCTGCTGTTTTAATTCAAGGGGTTCCAAAGAGCAAGGTGGGCACGTTGGCTAAACAAACTCCGCAGAAAACAGTCGGGAGCTTCTCTTGCTTCTTTAGATGTCATGCAAAATGTTCTTTAGGCAACTGCCCTCCAAAATGTGAGAGCCAGCACCCACCGAGGAGGGTTGCGCATGGATCCGTTTCTCAAAGTGGGCTCCAACTCTTCCGGCTCTTTTGGCCAGCCGTAACAGTATGGGCCATTTTTTCAGCTGCAACAGACCATCACCTCAAACAATGATGGATCTGGACCAAACATGGCGTAAATACTCAATATGACCAAACCTTGACATTTATGAGTTGTAGTTGCTGGGGTTTATAGTTCCCCTACAACAGGCATGTAGCCGGGGTGGGGGGGGGCTAAGGGGGCTTCAGCCCCCCCCCCAAATTCTCAGGGTGGTCCGCGAACAGGCCATACTGGGACATTATTTAAACTGTGATGGTGATTCCTATCATGATCTGATCACCATGCTCATTATATCCCACATTAATGGGGTTATTGGGATAACAATACAAAAGTTTGCTAGGGTAGACCTTCTTCCACCCCAGTCTCAGCCCTCCAAAACTCAGCCCCCCCGAACCAAAATCCTGGCTACGGCCCTGCCCTACAATCAAAGCAGCTCTGCAGCGCCTAACATCCTGCTTTGCAACAGCTGCAGAGCTGTTTGGGCTGGAAGTCAGCATGAAGAAAACGGAAGTCCTCTACCAGCCCGCACCACAGGAAGAACACCATCATCCCCACGTCAGCATAGGGAAATCTTTGCTTAAGTCCATTCAGCAGTTCACCTACGTACCTGGGAAGCATAATCTCTTCAGGCGCCAAGATTGATAAAGAGATAGATCACAGATTAGCAAAGGCAGAGAGTGCATTCAGAAGGCTTCACAAAAGAGAAAGCAGCAACAAACACCTGAGGCAAAGCACCAAAATCAGTGTGTACAGAGCTATCACACTGTCTATTCTCCTCTATGGGTCTGAAACTTGGGTCACCTATCGCCAACACCTACGACTCCTCAAATGCTTCCATCAGCGCGGTCTTCGCACAATCCTAAATATTCACTGGACCAACTATGTGATGAATGTTGCTGTCCTTGAGCAAGCAGGGGTCACCAGCACTGAGGCCATGCTATTGAGAACACAGCTGCACTGGGCAGGGCACGTCTCTAGGATGGAGGACCACCGCCTCCCAAAGATACTACTCTATGGTGAACTCGCCATGGGTCAGCGCAAGAGAGGTGCCCCAAAGAGATACAAGGACTCCCTGAAACAACACCTCAGGCTCGGCCAGATTGATCACCAACAATGGTCCACCCTGGCCTCACATCGGGAGGCATGGAGACGCACTCTCCACAATGCTGCGGCCTCTTTCGAGAAGACACGCCGAATGAGTCTCGAAGAGAAACAGCAATGCAGAAAGAACCGCAACTTGGAAACAACATCACCCAAGGAGACTTTCGGCTGTGCTTTCTGCAACCGAACTTGCCTATCTCAGATTGGCCTTTTTAGTCATCAGCGCACTTGTAAAAAGCGTGGGATGAGTCCTTCCTGAATCTTCGTTCACGAAGTAATGCCGAAAGGGTTGCTTGATATGTTTTTTGATGTAGTTCGATATGCTGTAAACCGTCCTGAACCAGTTGGAAAGGACGGTATACAAATCGAAATAATAAATAAATAAATTGTAATATTCACTTTGTCACTCTCCTCTTTCCGATTTAATATTGCATAAATTTAATCCGCACGCCATTGACTTTTCCCGGCTAAGCCGGCAACAGTTCGGCATTGGACTAAACATTCTTGTAAAGTCTAAATTTACCTGAACGTGAACACGCCATAAAACGTGAACGCCGCCATAAAAGAGCCGCAATAAAATGGGGAACATTCTTTCTGTGTGTGCGTGTGCGTGTGTGTATGAGACAAGAGAGAAGTTGATCCTGTGTATTGAAGGCGAATAATCTCTCCTTTCAAAACCTGAGGTCATTTGTTTTTGGACAAGTTTTAACTGACGGCTTTAACAGAGAACCTGGGTGACACCTGTTCGGCTCCGCAACCGTTGTCTTGCGGAGTCCCTCAAGGTTCAGTTCTGTCCCCGATGTTATTTAACATCTACATGAAACCGCTGGGAGAGATCATTTGGAGTTTCGGAGTAAGGTGTTACCTGTAGGCAGATGACGTCGAGATCTGTCCCTCCTTCCCACCTGTCGCTAAGGAGGCTGTCCAGACTTTGAACCGGTGCTTGGCTGCTGTGACGGACTGGATGAGGGCTAGCAAATTGAAACTTAATCCAGACAAGACAGAGGTCCTCCTGGTCAGTCGAAAGGCCGAACAGGACATAGGGTTACAGCCTGTGTTGGATGGGGTCACCCTCCCCCTGAAGACGCAGGTTCGCAGCCTGGAAGTGATCCTGGACTCATAGCTGAGCCTGGAACCCCAGGTCTCAGCGGTGGCCGGGGGAGCTTTTGCGCAGTTAAGATTCGTGCGCCAGCTGCGCCTGTACCTTGGGAAGTCTGATCTGGCTACGGTCGTCCACACTCTGGTCACATCCCGAATAGATTACTCCAACACACTCTACGTGGGGCTGCCTTTGAAGACAGTTCGGAAACTGCAATTAGTCCAGCGGGCGGCAGCCAGACTACTAACGGGAGCGACATACAGGGAGCATACCACCCCCCTGTTGTGTCAGCTCCACTGGCTGCCTGTCCAATTCCAAGCTCAATTCAAAGTGCTGGTTTTGACCTTTAATGCTCTATACGGTTCTGGCCCAGCTTACTTGTCCGAACGCATCAGCCTCTATGTCCCACCTCATAATTTAATATCATCCGGGGAGGCCCTGCTCTCGCTCCCGCCGACTTCTCAAATGTGTTTGGTGGGGACGAGAGAGAGGGCCTTCTCGGTAGTGGCTCCCCGCCTGTGGAACGCACTTCCAAGCGACATACGATCAACCCCATCCCTCCTGGCATTCAGGAAAAAAGTGAAATCCTGGTTATGGGACCAGGCGTTTGCACATTAGCACGATACAGCACTTTAGATTGGATTGAAATGGCAAACCGGTAGACATGACCCAATGCTTCTATTATGGATGGAATACTGTTTTTAACTTATGTGAATGTATATGATGTATTTTAATGCTAATTGTATTTTAATGTATTTTAATGCTAACTGTATTTTAATGTATTTTAATTCTGACTGTTTTTGGGTTTCTATTATATGTTTACTGTGGTTTTGGCATCGAATTGTTGCCGTTGTTCGGCCGCTCTGAGTCCCCCCTCGGGGGTTGAGAAGAAGCGGGGTAGAAATGGTGGAAATAAATACATAAATAAATCTTGCGGCTGAAATGTTCGAAGCTGGTTAACAAAGAAGCAACAAGCACTGGGCTGAAACATGGATTGAAGCACTCGTACTATGAACCCTTGTCTGAGGTCTGGAGCTCCAGAAAGAAGACAGCGATATCTGGCAGGTACTTGCTCTATGTTTAATTTTTTTTTTTTTTAAAAAAACCCATAGAAAGGCAACATTAATCAAAATAAGCAAAATATGTGTGGTATGGCATGCGGTTCATTGGGGCAAGCGACTTCCTTGGTGGAAGGGTAAATTAAACCACATGGCAACGTGTTACAAGGAGGAGCACACTGCCGACTGTATTACTCCTCCTTTTTATTGGTTAATCCCTAATCAGAACCAGCTGGTCATCGAGCAAGGGAGTTCATGGGAACCCACCCTCGGTTGAAAGGAGAAATCGGTGTAAATACCAGAAACAGATGAGGGCACTTATATACACAAAAGAAAGCCCCAATGTAATTGCCTTCTGAGGTCAGGTTACCCAAAGACAACAGTGGACAAAGGTGAGGCACTGGCCACCAAGACCGACAGGCAAAAAGGGGCTCTTCTCCATGGGTTCGTGCATTTGGAAGGGAGATCTCCAGGGTTCGGTTTGGAGAAGGGGGTGCAAGAGCCATGCGTCTCCAGCATAGTTCTCCAAGTGTTGGGGACTAGATCCCAGAATTCCCACACAACAGGCAAACTGAGACTTCTGGGATTTGATGTCCAAAACATCTAAAGCAGTGGTTCTTAACCTGTGGGCTGTGGTCCACAAGGAGCTGAATTTGAAGTTGTGACTTAAGTGTGGGAGAGAATATGAGGATTTCAACTCAGGCCTGTGACAGGGCAGAATATACTACCACAGCCACCACAATATGTAGGGATTCTTTTTCACTTTTACTTGCTGCCACCATTTAATTTACTGAGCTTGGCTACCCACTAAGGAAGAGGTGTTTCAAGGCTTGTGGAGAAAGGATCACCAGAATACATGTTTTTTCTAAGAATTATCAAGTTTATTTAAACAGTGTTTCGCTTGGAGATTTCAAGAGCTTGGGTGGTTACAATCTACTCAGAGGTACTTTCTTAAGGTTACAAGATGCTAACTATAGAGATACAGTCTAACACAAAGCTACTGCACTCCTAAAACTAATAACTCAGCAGTTTACACACACTCTGCTGGTCATTAACAGCCACTGCTTTTCTAGCGGCCTACACCACTACTACCCTTAGAATAAACCCAGGCTTAGAATAAACCCAGAGTCTTTTAAACCACACTGAAAGCTGGCTAAACAGACTCCCTAATTCTCTCACACACTCTTCTGCATTTGCAGTTAGCCACCAACTGAAAATATTTGAATCCGAGGATTCCAAAGCCATCTGCAGGTTTCGCCTCCAGTTTCCATGGTAACGGAGGTTCTTGGAAGCTCTGCCAGATAATATCACTATTAACCCTTTAAGGGTTAGCAAAGTTCCACACTTACAATATACATACACATACATAAATATCAACCACTTTATAACCTGCAACAAATAAATATGACTTCACCACAATAACCTTTTTGGTACTAATGTTGTAGAGTCATCCCTGGTCAAGTGGTCCCTGGCCAAAGTGGTCCCTGGTCAAAGTGGTCCCTGGCCAAAGTGGTCCCTGGCCAAAGTGGTTCCTGGTCAAAAAAAAGAGGTTGGGAAACACTGATCTAAAGAACCAGAACTTGAAGGCCACCATCTCAGATGTCTCTTCCATGCTATGCAAACATGTCACTTTGACCCCATCTTAGCTGCAACCTATAGACGACTAAGAGGCCCTAGAGCTCTCTGGGAGAAGAGTATATTTATTTATTTCTGGTATTTCTATCCCTCTTTTTGCCCAATGGTCCCAAGGCAGCTCACAGCAACATGAAACATACAATACAACATAACCCGATTGATTGAAACAGACCAAAAGAGTTGCAGGAAGGGAATGTCATTAGTGAGCTTGTTTGATTTTTAAAAATGGTTCAAAACTCGTTTCGGATGTAGGGGGTGTTGATGGTTCAATTTGGAAGTCACTACCTTTTTAAAAAAATTTAAACTTTCTGAAACTTCCGAAACTTTTGAATCGCTTTGTTAATGGCAGACACTAGTGGTGGCTGATCCATAAAAATTTTGATTCTAAACTCGTTGGGGGGGGGGGGGATTTCCCTTGCTGGGCCGTTATAGAAATTATTCCGAATTTTTTAAAATAAATTTCGTAATTGAAACGTTATTAATAACGAATTTTCGTTATTATTCCTTACGCCAGCTGGGAGGCTAGAATGAAGGGCTTGCTCTCCTCTCTTCCCTCCCTCCCCCCGAGCTCAGAAGCATCGCACGTTATATTTAATGCACGATGCCTCTCAGCTGGGATGGCAGGGAGGGAAGAGGAGAGAGCAAGCACTCCCCTCTTCCCTCCCCCCCCAGCTCAGAAGCATTCAGCGCTTGACGCGGTATAGATCTTAACAGGGAGGAGGTGCGGACTCGCCTCCCCCCCCTAACAACTATACCGCGTCAACACTTGACGCTGTATAGATCTTAGCAAGGAGGAAGTCCGAACACACCTCCTCCCCGCTAACATCTATACCAGTCAACGCTGAAGCCGTATAGATGTTAGCAGGGGAGGAGGTGCGGACTCGCCTCCTCCCCTGCTAACATCTATACTGCGTCAACGCTTGACCACACTTGGCACACAAAGCCCCCATCCTACATCCTGGTGCAGTTTGGAGAACGGGGGACCATGGATGATGGGACTTCCAGTACCTTCCCTCACTTCCAGAGACCGCTGCGACCCTCATCCAATGACTGATCAAGACCACACTTGGCACACAGAATCCCCATGACCCACTCTATATCTTGGTGCAGTTTGGAGAAGGGGGGACCATGGATGATGGGACTTCCAGTACCTTCCCTCATTTCCAGAGACCGCTGCGACCCTCATCCAATGACTGATCAAGACCACACTTGGCACACAGAATCCCCATGACCCACTCTATATCTTGGGGCAGTTTGGAGAATGAGGGAACATGGATGATGGGACTTCCAGTACCTTCCCTCACTTCCAGAGACCGCTGCGACCCTCATCCAATGACTGATCAAGACCACACTTGGCACACAGAGCCCCCATGACCCACTCTATATCTTGGTGCAGTTTGGAGAAGGGGGGGGGGACATGGATGATGGGACTTCCAGTACCTTCACTCACTTCCAGAGACTGCTGCGACCCTCATCCAATGACTGATCAAGACCACACTTGGCACACAGAGCCCCCATGACCCACTCTATATCTTGGTGCAGTTTGGAGAAGGGGGAACATGGATGATGGGACTTCCAGTACCTTCACTCACTTCCAGAGACCGCTGCAACCCTCATCCAATGACTGATCAAGACCACACTTGGCACACAGAATCCCCATGACCCACTCTATATCTTGGCGCAGTTTGGAGAATGGGGGACCATGGATGATGGGACTTCCAGTACCTTCACTCACTTCCAGAGACTGCTGCGACCCTCATCCAATGACTGATCAAGACCACACTTGGCACACAGAATCCCCATGACCCACTCTATATCTTGGTGCAGTTTGGAGAAGGGGGGGAACATGGATGATGGGACTTCCAGTACCTTCCCTCACTTCCAGAGACCGCTGCGACCCTCATCCAATGACTGATCAAGACCACACTTGGCACACAGAGCTCCCATGACCCACTCTATATCTTGGTGCAGTTTGGAGAACGGGGGGACCATGGATGATGGGACTTGCAGTACCTTCACTCACTTTCTGAGACCGCTGCGACCCTCATCCAATGACTGATCAAGACCACACTTGGCACACAGAATCCCCATGACCCACTCTACATCCTGGTGCAGTTTGGAGAACGGGGGACCATGGATGATGGGACTTCCAGTACCTTCCCTCACTTCCAGAGACCGCTGCGACCCTCATCCAATGACTGATCAAGACCACACTTGGCACACAGAGCTCCCATGACCCACTCTATATCTTGGTGCAGTTTGGAGAAGGGGGGACCATGGATGATGGGACTTCCAGTACCTTCCCTCACTTCCAGAGACCGCTGCGACCCTCATCCAATGACTGATCAAGACCACACTTGGCACACAGAGCTCCCATGACCTACTCTACATCCTGGGGCAGTTTGGAGAACGGGGACCATGGATGATGGGACTTCAGTACCTTCCCTCACTTCCAGAGACCGCTGCGACCCTCATCCAATGACTGATCAAGACCACACTTGGCACACAGAGCTCCCATGACCTACTCTACATCCTGGTGCAGTTTGGAGAAGGGGGGGACCATGGATGATGGGACTTCCAGTACCTTCCCTCACTTCCAGAGACCGCTGCGACCCTCATGCAATGACTGATCAAGACCACACTTGGCACACAGAGATCCCATGACCGACTCTAGATCGTGGTGCAGTTTGGAAAATGGGGGACCATGGATGATGGGACTTCCAGTACCTTCCCTCACTTCCAGAGACCGCTGCGACCCTCATGCAATGACTGATCAAGACCACACTTGGCACACAGAGCCCCCATGACCCACTCTACATCCTGGGGCAGTTTGGAGAACGGGGGACCATGGATGATGGGACTTCCAGTACCTTCCCTCACTTCCAGAGACCGCTGCGACCCTTATCCAATGACTGATCAAGACCACACTTGGCACACAGAATCCCCATGACCCACTCTACATCCTGGTGCAGTTTGGAGAACGGGGGACCATGGATGATGGGACTTCCAGTACCTTCCCTCACTTCCAGAGACCGCTGCGACCCTCATCCAATGACTGATCAAGACCACACTTGGCACACAGAGCCCCCATGACCCACTCTACATCCTGGGGCAGTTTGGAGAACGGGGGGACCATGGATGATGGGACTTCCAGTACCTTCCCTCACTTCCAGAGACCGCTGCGACTCTCATCCAATGACTGATCAAGACCACACTTGGCACACAGAGCCCCATGACCCACTCTACATCCTGGTGCAGTTTGGAGAAAGGACCGTGGATGATGGGACTTCCAGTACCTTCCCTCACTTCCAGAGACCGCTGCGACCCTCATGCAATGACTGATCAAGACCACAGTTGGCACCCAGAGCCCCCATGACCCACTCTACATCCTGGTGCAGTTTGGAGAACGGGGACCATGGATGATGGGACTTCCAGTACCTTCCTCACTTCCAGAGACCGCTGCGACCCTCATCCAATGACTGATCAAGACCACACTTGGCACACAGAGCCCCCATGACCCACTCTACATCCTGGGGCAGTTTGGAGAACGGGGGACCATGGATGATGGGACTTCCAGTACCTTCCCTCACTTCCAGAGACCGCTGCGACCCTCATGCAATGACTGATCAAGACCACACTTGGCACACAGAGCCCCCATGACCCTCTCTACTTCCGTTGGCAGTTTCGAGTTAGGGGGACCATGGATGATGGGACTTCCAGTACCTTCCCTCACTTCCAGAGACCGCTGCGACCCTCATGCAATGACTGATCAAGACCACACTTGGCACACAGAGCCCCCATGACCCACTCTACATCCTGGGGCAGTTTGGAGAATGGGGGACCATGGATGATGGGACTTCCAGTACCTTCCCTCACTTCCAGAGACCGCTGCGACCCTCATCCAATGACTGATCAAGACCACACTTGGCACACAGAGCCCCCATGACCCACTCTACATCCTGGTGCAGTTTGGAGAACGGGGGACCATGGATGATGGGACTTCCAGTACCTTCCCTCACTTCCAGAGACCGCTGCGACCCTCATGCAATGACTGATCAAGACCACACTTGGCACACAGAATCCCCATGACCCACTCTATATCTTGGTGCAGTTTGGAGAAGGGGGGAACATGGATGATGGGACTTCCAGTACCTTCCCTCACTTCCAGAGACCGCTGCGACCCTCATGCAATGACTGATCAAGACCACACTTGGCACACAGAGCCCCCATGACCCACTCTACATCCTGGGGCAGTTTGGAGAACGGGGGACCATGGATGATGGGACTTCCAGTACCTTCCCTCACTTCCAGAGACCGCTGCGACCCTCATGCAATGACTGATCAAGACCACACTTGGCACACAGAGCCCCCATGACCCACTCTACATCCTGGGGCAGTTTGGAGAGGGGGGACCATGGATGATGGGACTTCCAGTACCTTCCCTCACTTCCAGAGACCGCTGCGACCCTCATCCAATGACTGATCAAGACCACACTTGGCACACAGAGCTCCCCCTGACCCACTCTTCATCCTGGTGCTGTTTGGAGAACGGGGGACCTTGGATAATGGGACTTCAGTACCTTCCTCACTTCCAGAGACCGCTGCGACCCTCATGCAATGACTGATCAAGACCACACTTGGCACACAGAGTCCCCATGACCCACTCTATATCTTGGTGCAGTTTGGAGAGGGGGGACCATGGATGATGGGACTTCCAGTACCTTCACTCACTTCCAGAGACCGCTGCGACCCTCATCCAATGACTGATCAAGACCACACTTGGCACACAGAGCTCCCATGACCTACTCTACATCCTGGTGCAGTTTGGAGAGGGGGGACCATGGATGATGGGACTTCCAGTACCTTCACTCACTTCCAGAGACCGCTGCGACCCTCATCCAATGACTGATCAAGACCACACTTGGCACACAGAGCTCCCATGACCTACTCTACATCCTGGTGCAGTTTGGAGAGGGGGGACCATGGATGATGGGACTTCCAGTACCTTCCCTCATTTCCAGAGACCACTGCGACCCTCATCCAATGACTGATCAAGACCACACTTGGCACACAGAATCCCCATGACCCACTCTATATCCTGGTGCTGTTTGGAGAAGGATGGACCATGGACGATGGGACTCGCAGTACCCTCACTTACTTCCAGAGACCACTGCAAGCCACATAACCAACTCATAAAGCCCAACCTTGCCACACAATGCCTTTCTCAATTAACCCGGGCACCGCCGGGTCCTCAGCTAGTATAATATAAAGAAAGGAAGGAATTTGCTTATCCTTGCTCTTTCGCAGGTTTAGCTTTGGACCGAGTCTCAACGGAGTCGGAGCTTATCCCACCAACCATGGCACTGCATCACAGCCCCTCACCCTCTCGGAGGCATCGCAAGGAGGCACACTTGGCTCCCCCCCAAAAAAGGGGATCCTAATCTGAAATGAATTTATAGCTAATTCAACCTGTAGGCTAGTGACTTTGGGATTTCCTAGATAATACAATCCAGACAGTAATGTTGATGGATGCAAAAGGCTCGCCTGTGTAGTCGATGTAAAGCCCTGTCAAGAGAATGACGGGTGCGTTCTTGCTTAACCATAAGTAACCTCCAGTATACCTGTATATTTAGGACTGGGCTTCAATTAGTTACTAGAGCTGTGAAAAATTTTAAAAGTGGTTTGTAAGTTGGCAAAATTCGTATTTACAACACGACTAATGAATCCAAACTCGAGCAGCCCGAAACTCAAAGAGAATGAAACGGGACTCTGCTGAAATTCCAGAAAAGATTGTAAGTATTTCATTAGTAATCTTTGTATTCTACTCCAGGGCGGTCCAACTGGCGGCCCGGGGGCCGTACATGCCCCCCCCCCCAGCCTGTTGGACACGGCTCCTGCTATGCCCCTGGCCGCCATTTTTTTTTAAAAAATCTAATTTTTTTTAAAAATGGCGGCCGGGGGGGAGGGGGAGGCGCGGCAGGGAGGAGGAAGTGCGCTGGCTCCTCCTCCGCCGCCCTTCCTCCTTCCTCCCTGCACCGCGGCTCGCGATTGGAGCCGCGGCGCCGTCCAGCGAGGGAGGAGGGGGGCGGAGGAGGGCAGTCAGCTGACTGCCCTCTCCTTTCTCTCTCTTCCCCCGTGCGCGGGGACCCTGGGCTCTGGCACGCGGGAAAGAGAGAGAATGGAGAAGGCAGCCAGCTGACTGCCCTCTCCTTTCTCTCTCTTTCCCGTGTGCGGGGGACCTGGGCTCTGGCGCGCGAAAGAGAGAGAATGGAGAAGGCAGCCAGCTGACTGCCCTCTCCTTTCTCTCTCTTTCCCCGCGTGCGCGCGGGGACCCTGGGCGCCAGCGCGCGCACGGGGAAAGAGAGAGAAAGGAGAGGGCAGTCAGCTGATTGCCTTCTCCTTTCTCTCCCTCCTCCTCCTCCTTTTTCCCCGGCGCCGCAGCGCACGGGACACCGGCTGCGCCGGGAAGGGCGGGAGGGTGCGAGGAGGTGGGCCTCCTCCTCCTTCCCGGCGCCGCTGGTGTCCCATGCGCCGTGGCGCCGGAGAAAGAGGAGGAGGAGGAGGGAGAATGACAGCGTAGGAGGGGGATGGGGGCGGGGCGGGGATGGGGGAGGGGCCTGGGGCCTGGGGCGGGGCCTGGGGCGGGGCCGAATGGCCCCCCAGGTCATCAGTGACGGTTAGAAGTTGGACAGCACTGTTCTACTCTATTCTTTCTGACCATTTGTTTTTCAATAGTCAGCAGGAAGCACCGCCGGGACCTGCCGAGGATTGACACATGTCAGTGGAACGAAAGTAATGTAATGACATGAAACTTCCAAAATTCAGACTTGAAACAAAATGGATTCACGATTGTTTAGACACATTTTCAAAACAAAAACAGGGGGATACAAATTTCTTATTTCAAAGCAAAATAGATTTTTGGCTTTTCACCCACCTCTATTGGTTACTGCATGATATTTACTAGGGGTGGATATCTCCGGTCTTAATACTTTGATTTCCGCTAATTTTTCGTACTTGAAATTATTTTGACCCTATATCGACCCTCGTCGTCCAACCCGGAAGTGATCTTTCTAAATCAAAACCAGGTCAGCCATTTACGTAAAGGACGCGTTATTCGGTCGTTTCCGCCCTTTCTTATCTTTAACCCGCCTTTGGTTGTCAGCTGGCGAGAGGGGAGTGGAAGGCACCATCTCCTCTCGCCTGATGACACCCAAACACGGGTTCAAGATAACCCCTGTTTGGGTCTCGGCTGGCGAGAGGAGGGTGCCAGGCTGCCCCCTCCACCCTCCTGTCGCCATCTGATACGCGGGTTAAAGGGAACGCGGGTTGGTTACTGGGCTGGCAGGGGGGGAAGGGAGGCGCCTCCCTTCATCCCTACCAGCTCAGAATCCAACCCGGGATGAGTGGAGTGCTTGCTCTCCCTTCTTCCCTCCCTGCCCCCCCCCCCCAGCTGAGAGGCATTGCACATTAAATATCATGTGCGATGCTTCTGAGCTCAGGGAGGGGGGGAGGGAGGGATGAGTGGAGTGCTTGCTCTCCCTTCTTCCCGCCCTGCCCCCCCCCCAGCTGAGAGGCATTGCACATTAAATATCATGTGTGATGCTTCTGAGCTCGGAAGGGGGGGAGGGAGGGAAGAGAGGAGAGCAAGCCCTCCATTCTAGCCTCCCAGCTGGCGTAACAAATAAAAACAAAAATTCGTTAGTAATTACGTTTCAATTACGAAATTTATTTAAAATTTTGGAATAATTTCTATAATGACCCAGCAAGGGAAATCCCCCCCCCCCCCCCCCACCCCGCCCCGAGTTTAGAATAAATTTTTTATGGATCAACCACCCATAATATTTACCTAATTTCCATGCAAACTAAGTCTTGTACGTGCATCAACGATCCAGCTGTGCTGTATGTCTGGGTAAGTTCCTTATGGAAGTAGCTGAATATAGTTGTCTGGAACATCCACGTTCAGTTCAAGTTGACAGAGCTAGAGTGGAGCATTTGGCGTCGTTGCTCATAAAGATACACATTGTTCCTGGCTGTGCATGACACATCAATGTGCAAGGCATATTTATTTATTTATTTATTTAAAATTTTTGTACCCCAATCTTCTCAACCTCAGCAGAGGGACTCAGACCGGCAATGTCTGCCTGTTCAGTTACACCACTCAGTCTTTGGTCTTTTAGATATTTTGGACCTCAGTTCCCAGAATTCCTGACTGTGGGTCAACCTGTTGGTCAAACTATTGGTCAAGATGGGACTTCAGGGAGTTGAAGTCAAAGGCCCCTTCTATACTGCCATATAAAATCCAGATTATCTGCTTTGAACTGGACTATACGGCAGTGTAGACTTATATAATCAAGTTCAAAGCAGATAATGTGGATTATCTGCCTTGATAATTGGGATTATATGGCAGTGTAGAAGGGGCGTAAGACAATTGTAGGACTAAAGTTTAGAAACCATTGGCTTAAACAGTTGATGCCTTCGTTCAGTTATGTAACACAGTATAACCGCTGAATTCATGGCAAATACATTCCTGAACTTATATACAGGGAACCATGGCTTATAGTGAATCCAAATGAAACTAGCAACTTCCACCAGACGTTACTTTAGAGCAGTGTTTCTCAATCTCAGGGTCGAGACCTCTGGGGAGGCACATGGGGGTTTCAGAGGCGTCTCCAGGGACCATCAGAAAACACAGTATTTTCTGTTGATCGTGGGGGTTCTCTTGGGAAGTATGGCCCAATTCTATTGTTGGAGTGGTTCAGAATTCTCTTTGATTATAGGTGAACTATAAATCCCAGCAACTACAACTCCCAAATGTCAAGGTCTAGTTTCCCCAAATTCCACCAGGGTTCACATTTGGGCATATTGAGTATTCGTGCCAAGTTTGGTCCAGATCCATCATTGTATGAGTCCACAGTGCTCTCTGGATGGAGGCGAACTACAATTCCAAAACTCAAGGTCAATGCCCACCAAACCCTTCCAGTATTTTCTGTTGGTCGTGGGAGTTCTGTGTGCCAAGGCTGGTTCTATTCCAGCATTGGTAGAGTGCAGAATGTCCTTTGATGGTAGGTGAACTATAAATCCCAACAACTATAACTCCCAAATGACAAAATCAATATCCCCCCCCCCCAAAAAAACCACAACTCCACCGGTATTCAAATTCGAGCATATTGGGTATTTGTGCCCAATTTGGTCCAGTGAATGCAAATACATCCTGCATATCAGATATTCAAGACATTACGATTCATAACAGTAGCAAAATTACAGTTGTGGCGCAGCAACACAAATAATGTTATGGTTGGGGGTCACCACAACAGGAAGAACTTGATTAGGGGATCGTGGCATCAGGAAGGTTGAGAACCACTGCTGTGGAGTCACCTTGGAGGTCATAAATACAAATCATCACCTATGAGTACACTAAGGATTGTATAATACCAACCCGCTATTCCAGGGCTGCCCAGGAAGTCGATCGCGATCGACCAGTCAATCCCGGAACCAAAGGAGGTCAATCCCAGCTGGACGGGGTGCTTCCCAGAAGGGGACGGAGCCAGGCCACGCCTAGCCCCGCCCCCTCCCAGGCTTCAGCACTCCCAGCAGCTGCTCCAGGTTTGTGGAGGGCAGGTCCAAGCCAGCCTTGTGCTAGCTATGCCACCACTGGCTTGGCATTGCCATCCTCAAGCCTGGAGAAGCTGCTGGAGCTCCAAAGCCAGAGGGGGAGGGGACGTGGCTTGGTGCAGCCTGGCTCTGCCCCCCCCCTGTGGCACCCACTCTACTAGCAGCTTCTCCAGGCTTGAGGATGGAAGTGCCAAGCCAGCCTTGTGCAAGCTATGCCACCACTGGCTTGGCACTGCCATCCTCAAACCTGGAGAAACTGCTGGGAGCTCCAAAGCCAAATGGGAGGGGCGGGGTTTGGTGCGGCCTGACTCCGCCCCCCTCTGGCTTCCGCTCTACCAGCAGCTTCTCCAGGCTTGAGGATAGCAATGCCAAGCCAGCCTTGTGCTAGCTATGCCACCACTGGCTTGTCCTTGCCATCCTCAAGCCTGGAGAAGCTGCTGGGAGCTCAAAAGCCAGAGGGGGAGGGGGCGAGGCTTGGTGCGGCCTGGCTCCACTCCCCTGTGGCTTCCACTCTACTAGCAGCTTCTCCAGGCTTGAGGATGGAAGTGCCAAGCCAGCCTTGTGCAAGCTATGCCACCACTGGCTTGGCACTGCCATCCTCAAGCCTGGAGAAGCTGCTGGGAGCTCCAAAGCCAGAGGGGGAGGGGGTGGGGCTTGGTATGGCCTGGCTCCACTCCCCTGTGGCTTCCGCTCTACCAGCAGCTTCTCCATGCTTGAGGAGGGCAGGGGCCAGCCTTGTGCTAGCTATTCCACCACTGGCTTGGCCTTGCCATCCTCAAGCCTGGAGAAGCTGCTGGGAGCTCCAAAGCCAAATGGGAGGGGCGGGGTTTGGCACGGCCTGACTCCGCCTCCCTCTGGCTGCCGCTCTACCAGCAGCTTCTCAGGCTTGAGGATAGCAATGCCAAGCCAGCCTTGTGCTAGCTATGCCACCAGTGGCTTGTCCTTGCCATCCTCAAGCCTGGAGAAGCTGCTGGGAGCTCAAAAGCCAGAGGGGGAGGGGGCGAGGCTTGGTGCGGCCTGGCTCCACTCCCCTGTGGCTTCCACTCTACTAGCAGCTTCTCCAGGCTGGAGGATGGCAGTGCCAAGCCAGCCTTGTGCAAGCTATGCCACCACTGGGTTGGCACTGCCATCCTCAAGCCTGGAGAAGCTGCTGGGAGCTCCAAAGCCAGAGGGGGAGGGGGTGGGGCTTGGTATGGCCTGGCTCCACTCCCTGTGGCTTCCGCTCTACCAGCAGCTTCTCCATGCTTGAGGAGGGCAGGGGCCAGCCTTGTGCTAGCTATTCCACCACTGGCTTGGCCTTGCCATCCTCAAGCCTGGAGAAGCTGCTGGGAGCTCCAAAGCCAAATGGGAGGGGCGGGGTTTGGCACGGCCTGACTCCACCCCCATCTGGCTTCCGCTCTACCAGCAGCTTCTCCAGGCTTGAGGATGGCAGTGCCAAATGAACAAGCAATTCAGGTGATATAATAATACAGTAAGCAGTTGTGTATCAAATTATCATATATTCAAGTATATATCATAAATATTTCATTTACCACAATGGGATGAGATGAGTACAATAACAGGAAAACAAGTGAGTGGAACACAAATCGAGTACACCACTTCAAGTATCATACATACAATTACATGCAATACAGCAAAGTATATTCAATATAAGCAATGTAATATTCCATATAGAAGCCAATGGCCAGGAAGGAGGTGAAGTCTTACTGGCTACTGGATCGCTACAGTTCAAATTCCGAAGTAGAGTACCTAAGTAAGTGGCTTAGAACTGTAGGACACAATTGGAGGATCCCAAAAAGTCCGTGTCAAGCGGAAAAGCAATAAGTCTCCAGAGCAACCGCTAAAAAATCCAAATAAATGTAATGCGCATGTGCGGACACGCTCAGTGGCGTGTCGCAAGTGTAGCTGGGCGTAGTAGTTTATAAGGAACGCTCTACAGGGCCTGTTTAGCGCAATGCGCATGTGCGGGCTCGCCAAATGGTGAGCCGCAGAGGATTTTGGTCTTGGTAGGCTCTGGAGGTATACAGCAAGTATCTGTGAAGCTGGCAAATGCAGGAGTTCGTAAACAAAGCCCCGCGGAACCTCACAGGAGTAAGGACAGCGGAGAGGAGTGCCTGATGGCGGGAGCTCACTCCAAGGCCGGCGGAGGGTCGTTTCGTCACAAGGACTTCTTCAGAGGCAACGTTTTGGAAAAATAGGCATCCTCAAGGGTGATCAATCATCACGAGCATTCCAATTCACACGGAGGACGGACCATCCCATCAGCAGGAAATGGCAGTGCCAAGCCAGCCTTGTGCTAGCTATGCCACCACTGGCTTGGCCTTGCCATCCTCAAGCCTGGGGAAGCTGCTGGAGCTCCAAAGCCAGAGGGGGAGGGGGCGTGGCTTGGTGCAGCCTGGCTCCGCCCCGCCCCCCTGTGGCACCCACTCTACTAGCAGCTTCTCCAGGCTTGAGGATGGCAGTGCCAAGCCAGCCTTGTGCTAGCTATGCCACCACTGGCTTGGCACTGCCATCCTCAAACCTGGAGAAACTGCTGGGAGCTCCAAAGCCAAATGGGAGGGGCGGGGTTTGGTGCGGCCTGACTCCGCCCCCCCTCTGGCTTCCGCTCTACCAGCAGCTTCTCCAGGCTTGAGGATAGCAATGCCAAGCCAGCCTTGTGCTAGCTATGCCACCACTGGCTTGTCCTTGCCATCCTCAAGCCTGGAGAAGCTGCTGGGAGCTCAAAAGCCAGAGGGGGGCTTGCGCGGCCTGGCTCCACTCCCCTGTGACTTCCACTCTACTAGCAGCTTCTTCAGGCTTGAGGATGGAAGTGCCAAGCCAGCCTTGTGCAAGCTATGCCACCACTGGCTTGGCACTGCCATCCTCAAGCCTGGAGAAGCTGCTGGGAGCTCCAAAGCCAGAGGGGGGAGGGGGTGGGGCTTGGTATGGCCTGGCTCCACTCCCTTGTGGCTTTCGCTCTACCAGCAGCTTCTCCATGCTTGAGGAGGGCAGGGCCAAGCCAGCCTTGTGCTAGCTATGCCACCACTGGCTTGGCCTTGCCATCCTCAAGCCTGGGGAAGCTTCTGGGAGCTCCAAAGCCAGAGGGGAGGAGAGGGGCTTGGTGTGGCCAAGCCCCGCCCGGCCCCTCTCCAGCCTTGAGGAGGTAGGTAGATCTTTCTGACTTGATTTTAATATAAGTAGCTCGCATGCTGAAAAGGTGTGGGCACCCCTGACCTACGAGTACACTAAGACCGTATAACACCAACCCGCTATTCCATTACAGCCATGTTACTAGTGTTGATAGTGGATATTTCCCACACGATCCATCTTCAGCATGCTGCACCGATTTACCACTGTCATGTCACAATTGAACTTTTGCACAGTCTCCTAAACTTGCCTTCTTGCACTACCGCATAATTCCAGTGCTTTAAAACAAAAAGGCCCACAAACGTGGAGGACCAACTGTGCATCATGTACCAGAGTCTCATGCCCTCTCCTACAACTACCCGTTAGGCAGCCTGTCAGCATGTCAAATGACCCCCATGAAGGCAGCCCAGCCTGTGAATCCCATCAACCCAGGAGGTGCGGCGAGGCCTACACCTTCCCCCATCCACACAACAGCTCTGGCAGATCCAGGACAGAACGAGGAAGCGCTGAGCTGATTCCCAGCCCCAGACGTGAGGGAAAATCACACGTTATCAGTCTGCTCTCCAAAACTCCTTTTCCGTGCCAGAGGTTAACAAGAAGATGGCTTGCTGCAGAACTTTTGACGGCTCTTCATCTCTAATGATTCACTTGACAGATGTTCCCCTGGCTTCTCTCCAGTCCACTTAATGGGGACTCCATCGCTGCCTCCGAGTGCATTAAGAGTGACCTACTTGTCTGCTGGCCAAGAGTGGGGGAATTGTATTTTCAGTTGCAAACAGCAGACTGTGCATAGGGGGTAACGGACTTTCTCCCTAACTCTTGCACATAGAGATGAGACTCTAGAGCAGTGTTTCTCAACCTTTTTGGAGTCGCGGCACACTTTTTACATTTGCAATCCTGGGGCACAACCAGCAACCAAAATGACAAAATGACACTTAACACAGTACGTACATATAGTTAATATTTTTTAAATGTATTTATACACTCAGTGAAACCTGGGCCTGTTTCGACTTAACACAACATAGATATCCTGGCAGGAATGGCAGAAAGACAAGTAAACTTCCCAGACAGAACTCCCAGAACAAGAGAAAATGCTATAAGAGTTTCAGGCCTTGACCTTGGGTTTTGGAGTTGTAGTTCACCTATATCCAGAGCACTGTGGACTCAAACAGTTGGATCAGGACCAAACTTGGTACGAATACCAATATGCCCAAATGTGAACAAAGATGGAGTTCAGGGGGAAATAGACCTTGACATTTGGGAGTTGTAGTTGCTGGGATTTATAGTTTCCCC
>JARBWK010001342.1:0-19768 GCA_030556195.1 Anolis apletophallus | reverse complement strand
TTCCTCTTCAACCTTCTCTTCTTTCTTAATCTCTCTAACCTGGGATCGGGTCTGCACAGCCAAACCCCATTGATTTTTAGTAAACACACGTTCCAACCCCGCAGGAGGGTTGAGGCTCCCTAAGGGATATCGAGACAGGGCATCCGCCACCACATTCTCCTTTCCCTTAATATGCTGCAATGAAAAATTAAACCGGGCAAAATACTGAGCCCACCTCACCAATTTCGGGGACAATTTCTGAGGAGCTTTCAGATATTGTAAATTCCGGTGATCCGTCAACACCACAAATGGGTGGACTGCCCCCTCCAGGAAATGACGCCAAGTCTGCAGTGCGCACTTAACTGCAAAAGCCTCCTTTTCCCAAACAGGCCACCCCCGCTCCTGTTCCCCAAACTTCTTAGAGAAATATGCACAGGGCTTCAACCGACCCAACTCATCTCTCTGCAACAATGCTCCTCCATATGCCCACGCCGAAGCGTCACATTGCACCACAAATGGTTTCTCGGTATCCAGGTGTATCAACAAGGGGCCCCTAGTAAAAGCTTCCTTCAACTTCTCGAACGCCCACTGGCATTCCTCCGTCCAAGCCAACTTGGCTCCGGGAGACTTAGCCTTTTTGGTCTCCCCCTTCCCCTTAGTCTTTAATAGATCCGTAAGGGGAAGTGTGATAGCTGCAAAATCCACAATGAATGTGCGATAAAAGTTGGCTAGTCCCAAGAAAGCCTGCAACTGCCTCCTAGTCTGTGGAGCCTCCCAACACAATACATCTTCAACTTTAGCAGGATCCATAGCCACTCCTTTCTCACTAATACGATAGCCTAAAAAATCAATCTGACTCTTATGAAACTCGCACTTGCTCAACTTTACATACAACTTTGCCTGCCTCAATCTCTCCAACACTTCCCGGAGCAAATGGACATGCTCCTCCTTCGTCTGCGTCACCACCACGATATCGTCCAGATACACAAACACCCCCTTATACAAAAGGGGGTGTAACACCTCATTTATTAATTGCATAAATATACCCGGAGCTTCGGCCAAACCGAAAGGCATGACGGTCCATTCGTATAATCCGAGAGGGCAGGAAAAAGCCGTCTTCCATTTGTCACTCTCTTTCACCCTGACCATATGAAAGGCGTCTATCAGATCCAGCTTTGTGAAATACCTACCTCCCCCTAATTAACCCAACAAATCCTTAATCAAGGGCAATGGATAGCAGTTTGTAGTACTTACTGCATTCAACCCCCGGTAGTCTATACATAACCGCAACTTCCCATCCTTCTTTTCTCTAAAAAGGACTGGGGCAGCAACAGGGGACTCGGACGTTTCGATAAATCCTTTACTTAAATACTCATCTATTTGCTCACGTAAAACCCCTTTCTCTCGTACGGACATGGCATATATTTTAGGTTTCGGCAACAGAGCCCCTTCCTTAATTTCAACCTTGCATTGCACATTTCTAAGGGGGGGAAGGCTCTTGGCTAACACAGGATCAAACACATCAGCATAATCCCAATATTCTTCAGGTACCCCTTGCATCTTAACCCGATTCCCTTTCTCCACCCTAGGGTCACATTGCAATAATCCTAACTTCCAGTCAATCTTGGGATTGGCTTGTTCTAACCATGGCATACCCAATACCACCTCATGGCCTTTTATAGGGGCCACCACAAAGTCGATCTCTCCTTCCCATGGCCCCACCCGGCCCTTTAACCCCTTGGTACCCAAAGGAAACGGTTCTCCCTCTATAAATGACCCATCCAATTGCGCAAAATGTACAGGGGCAGGCATAATTTCAGTATTACATTCCAGATTTTCTACTAAACTTGGTGACATAATGTTTTCAGAACATCCACAATCTACCAAAGCTTGATGGCTTTCATATTTCCCCTTTTTACATAATTCCAAAGGGCACTGAATACTCTGGGGACTAACACTCACCAAACAGTACAAGACTAAGATATAAAAATATCTATTTCATAACATCATAAACAGCATTGGGTTATACAGATGTTGCATACATTAAACAGGACTAGTCATACATAGCGAAACATCACAGGAGATGCTCTATACGTAATAGAACAATGGCAATAAGTCATAGTAGAATCGCAACTCCTCAAATAATATAATGACCGTCCATAGAATCGAATGATGTCCCCAGATACTGTAAAGTCCAAATGGCGGATGACACAGGGATATAGGAGGTAGAATAAGCTCCAAAATATATAAGTTCAAAAAGAGGCCGACGGGTTGGCGATGCCAAAGCTTTTTTCGGGGCCACTCCCCCGTTTCGCCCCCGGGCGGGGCTTTCTCAAGGCCATAAATGATATTTCCGTGGTCCAAGTGTCTAAAGAGAGGTATAGGTACATATCAAATACAATACAATAGTCTATAAAACAACCCAGAGTACATTATAAATTAAAGGTAACATACCAGTCAGCGAAGCATTCAGGCTTAACCTTACTTAGGCAGTAAGGTGACCATAAAGGTAAGAGAGGAAGGATCAGGAGTGTATTATAATTAGGTGGAACATTAGGTAATTAGTGATTGAACACTGATTACCTCGTTTAACCCATTAGGAATCTCTGAGTTTAATTGGATTATCCAAAGTCTTTCAAGTTTGCAAAGGGCCTTAAAGGGGTCTGTATGCCTATGTGGTTCAATTTTATCAAGTACTCTAATGCGCAGTGAGTCAGGTTGATGTTTATGTTGTAGGCAATGTGTATACAAGGGTAAATCAGTGTTGCCTGTGTTAATCTTACTTCTGTGCTCAATAAAACGTTGGCGTAACGATCTAGTGGTCATCCCAACATAAACTGCCGGGCAGGAACAACTGATGGCATACGTGACATAAGAACTGGCGCAGGTTGCGAAACATCGTACTTCAAAGTTCTTCCCTAGGGAGGGGCTGTGTATAGTAGTATCAGTACAAATATTTTTGCAGATAGAACATCTGCCACAGATCTTAGTGCCCTTACTGAGATTGCTCATGATATGTGTGTAAGCATGATTCGAATGGGTCAAGGTGTCACCTAAATTACGTGTACGCTTATAAGCGACAAGAGGGGGATGCTCTAGCCCTTTGATGTGTGAAATAATGGGCCAATATGTCCGTATAAGTTTAATGATAGAACTCGAATGAGGTGTAAGTGTTGAAGGCCACACCATATTATCTGTTTGGTACTGATACTACTATACACAGCCCCTCCCTAGGGAAGAACTTTGAAGTACGATGTTTCGCAACCTGCTCCTGGCACAAAAGAGAACACCCTTGGAGCAGAGGAAGTGGGTGTTAATGAGGGGGAGAGGGAGGGAGGGGAGGGCCTGGCTGGGTTGTCCTGCCACTCCCAGAATGCGAGGCCAGGCCTGCAACCCCCCCCCCCCCTCCCCATTGTGGTGGGAATTCCAGACAGGAAACAATCAGGGTCAGCTATTCACCTCCCAACAAAGGATTCCCCCAGGCAGGAAGAAGCCAGAATTTGAAAACCACTAGGACATCAAATGCTAGTCAAAGTGGTCAGTTGCAGCCTTCACACTTGCCTTCAACACACCAGAGTTCTTTCTCCCACCCTGGAGGCTTTGAAACAGAGGCTGGATGGCCATCTGTCGGGGGTGCTTTGATTGGTTTGCATGTCATGTTTGCAAATTGGTACATTATACATTGTATGCTGATGCTTTTATGTTAAGCCGCTGATGTTCTGGTAAGGTTGGGGGGAATGGGTCGGGATGATGGTTTTTGCAGGACCTCCACCTGCTTCGGCCCCTGCCTCCACAGACCACTGCAACCCCATGTATGATGGACCTGGACCGAACATGGGACACAGACTGCACATGACCCACGTTACATCCTGGTGAGGTTTGGGGGAGGATGGAACATGGACGGTGCCATTTGCAGTCCCTTCACCTGCCTCCAGGGACCCCTGAACCCCCCCCCCCCATGATGGACCTGGACACAGGGCCCCCATGAGCCACTTGACATCTCGTTGAGGCTTGGGGGAGGGTGGAATGTGGAGGAGAGGATGTGCACTACTTTTGCCCTCGTGAAGAGACTGGTATGACCCCCACGTATGACTGACTTGGGGCAGAGACCCCTGGTGACCAGTTGAATATATTGGAGGGATTTGGGGGGGGGGGATTGCTATTCATGTTGGGAGTTGCAGTTCACCTGCACCCAGAGAAACTGAATCCCCCCCCCCCCCGACAACGGGGTGGGGTTAGACTTGGCACAGAGAACCCTCATGAGTAACTGAGCACACTGGAGGAGTTTTGGGGAGAGGGAAAGTGACTTTGATTTTTGGGAGTTGTAGTTTCCGCATCCAGAGAAATGGCGAGTGCCCCCTCATGGGAGCCATGGGCTCAAAGGGCAGGGAAGGAAGGAAGGAGCTCAGGGCACGAAAGAGAACAGCCTTGGAGCAGAAGAAGGGGGTGTCACGAAGAGGGGGGGGCAGGAGAGGGAGGGGAGGGAGGGCCTGGCTGGGTTGTCCTGCCACTCCCAGAATGCGAGGCCGGGCCTGCCATCTCCCCGCCCGCCCCAATTGTGGTGGATGACGTGGCTTCTCCTTCCCCAGGTGCCCCCTGCCCCCTCCCTCTCCAGCAGGGCCCCGCCCCCCGCCAGGCCTGCTCAGATCCAACCTGCCTGCTCGGCTCTCAAGTGGGCTCCCCTCCCTCCCTCCCTGCCTTCTCACCCAAGCAGCCTCGCGGAAGGAAGGAGGGAGTCCCAGCGCGGTCTCCCTCTGTGATCTCCCAGCAGGAAGAGGGAGGGAGGGGCCCCCGCCCCCCACCCAAGCCCCGCCCCCTCCCGCCAGGCCCACCAGCCCCGCCTGCCAATCACTCAGGAAGACAGGCAGAACCCCCCCCCTCACTCACTCTCCCCCCGCCAGACAGACAGACACTCACTCACTCCCACACACAGAGAGCACTAGGCCACGCCCCCCTCAGGCTCACCTCCTCGTCCCAAGACGCCGCGCGGAGGAGAAGGAGGGAGGGAGAGAGAGAGGCCCACGGAGGAGGAGGGTTCCCACAGGCCATGGGGCGGGCGTGCGGGCTGGCCGGGTTCCACAGAGAGGAAGGGGATCTGCTGGTGGTGCTGCTGCCGTGCCCTGATTGCTGGGAACACCCGCCGCTCCCTTCCCGGCCGGCCTCCTCCTTCCTCTCCGCCTTCTGGGCCCTGGCTCGGAGCGGCACAAAATGGCGCCGGGCGGGATTCTCCTTCTTCTCCCCTCAGCTTAGCCCCACCCACCGTCCTCCACTCCTCCTCAGCGACGCTTTCCCGCCCATTAGAAGGAGGGCCAATCAAAAGGCTGCCTCCCGAGGGCCGCGCGGGGCGCGGGGCGCGTGCAGTTTCTCCAGGCGGGATCCTCCTTCTTCTCCCCTCAGCTTAGCCCCGCCCACCGCCTGGGCAAACTTGGGCCTTCCCTCCAGGTGTTTTGGACTTCAACTCCCACAATGCCTCACAGCCTCAGGCCCCTTCCAAAGGGATTGTGGGAGTTGAAGTCCAAACACACCTCCTGGAGCAGGCCTGGGCAAACTTGGGCCTTCCCTCCAGGGGTTTTGGACTTCAACTCCCACAATGCCACACAGCCTCAGGCCCCTTCCAAAGGGATTGTGGGAGTTGAAGTCCAAACACACCTCCTGGAGCAGGCCTGGGCAAACTTGGGCCTTCCCTCCAGGTGCTTTGGACTTCAACTCCCACAATGCCTCACAGCCTCAGGCCCCTTCCAAAGCGATTGTGGGAGTTGAAGTCCAAACACACCTCCTGGAGCAGGCCTTGGCAAACTTGGGCCTTCCTTTCGGGTGCTTTGGACTACAACTCCAACAATGCCTCACAGCCTCAGGCCCCTTCTAAAGGGATTGTTTTGGAGTCCCACAATGCCTCACAGCCTCAGGGCCCTTATCTTGACTATTTACACAATATAGAGACAAGACAACCTTCACTCACGTCCGCTCACACCTCAGCACGCCTCACGGCAGCGTTTGACATTGTCGACCACAATCTTTTGATCCACCGCCTGACCATGGCTGGAGTGAGGGGGGCAGCCCTGAAATGGCTGGCCTCCTTCCTCCACCATCGATCTCAGCGAGTGAGGAGGGGGGAGGTGGTCTCTGAGGGCTCTCCATTAGTTTGTGGAGTCCCTCAGGGGGCCATTCTCTCCCCTCTGTTATTTAACATCTACATGCAGCCGCTTGCACAGCTGGTGCGGAGTTTTGGGCTTGAGTGCCACCAGTACGCTGATGAAACTCAGCTCATTCTGAGGATGGAGGGCAGGCCTGGATCCGTCCCCGATAATTTCCAACATTGCCTCGAAGCCATTACTGGATGGCTGCGAGCCAGTAGGTTGAGGGTGAATCCAGCAAAGACGGAGATCTTGTGGTTGGGTTGCCCGGGTAGTGGGGATGTTCAGCTTCTGACCCTGGACGGTGTGGCGTTATGCCCATCGTCTTCTGTAAAGAGCTTGGGAGTTCATTTGGACTCCCAATTGACCATGGAGACCCATCTCAGACAGGCAAGGCGGCTGGCCCCCTATCTATCCCGGAACGACCTGGCCACGGTGATCCAAGTCACGGTCATCTCGAGACTGGATTACTGTAACGCACTCTATGTTGGCCTTCCTCCGTCGGTGACCTGGAAGCTCAGGCTGGTGCAGAACACTGCCACCCGACTCCTGTCTGGTACGCCAGCACGTTGCCACATAACACCTACCTTGCAGGATCTGCACTGGCTTCCAATTGAGCACCGGATCACCTTCAAAGTGTTGGTGCTCACCTTTAAGGCCTTGCACGGCCTGGGGCCAGTGTATCTGTGGGACCATCTTTCCCCATATTGCCCTACGAGATCACTCCGGTCCGAAAGCACTAACCTGTTGCCATTCCATCGGCGAAGTCAGTCAAATTAACAGCAACTCGCAGGAGGGCGTTCTCCGTGATTGCACCCACTTTGTGGAACACCCTCCCAGCTGAGACGCGTGCCATCCGAGATCTCTTGCCTTTTTGGCGTGCGTGCAAGACCTATATTTTCCAACAGGCCTTCGGCCTATAGGTCTGCCAATGCATAGCCCGCCGACTTTGTAGCACGTGTAATGTTTCTTACACTGCTGTGCCTTATTTTCCGGCATGTTAGGTTTTAATCTATTTGTTTAGACTATGTGTTTAGTTAATGTGTTTTAACCTGTTTTAATGTGCTGTTTTATATATGCTTATGTGAGCCGCCCCGAGCCTTCTGGGAGTGGCGGCACAGAAATCTAATAAATAATAATAATAAATAATAATAAGCACGATCCTTACTTATCAGCCCTTCCTCATCCAGCCAGCACGGGAAACTACAAAAGTTAAGGTCTACCAATACGATACATCTCTATGTACTAACTCATGCATTACTGAAATCCCAGTTAAAACTATAAGCAATTTTCTTATTGTATTAACAGTTATGGCTCGGGTCCAGGCTACTTGACCCATTGCATCTCCTCTGGCAAACCAGCCCAGGCACTGCGGTCATTGCAGGAGGCCCTGCTCTCGGTCCCACCCCTGCTTGTCTTGTTAGATCTGACAGCAGCGTTCGATACCGTAGACCACGCACTGTTGACCCACCGTTCAGCCGGCTCCGGGGTTGGGGGGACTGCCCTTAAATGGATGGCCTCCTTCCTCCGGGACCGGGGACAATGTGTGGAGGGGGGTGGGGGGGTCTCCGGGAGACTTCCGCTTAATGGTGGGGTCCCCCCCGGCTGAAGGTGAATCCGTTGAAGACGGAGATCTTGTGGCCCGGTCGGCCTGGACTGGATGGGTGCCGGTTGCCTACCCTGGATGGCGAGCAACTTAGCCCGTCACCTGTTGTTAAGAGCCTGGGTGTCCAACTGGACCTCCTGCTGACCATGGAGACTCAGGTCTCCGCGGCCAGCAGGGCGTCATTTTTCCACCTACGACAGGCTAGGCGACTGGCACCCTACCTTTCCAGGGGCGACCTGGCCACGGTGATCCAGGCGACGGTCATCTCGAGACTGGACTACTGTAACGCCCTCTACGTTGGTCTTCCCTTGTCGACAATCCGGAAACTCAAGCTGGTGCAAAATGCCGCTGCTCGCTTGCTGGCGGGAGCGTCAGTTAGGGAGCACATCACGCCCATCCTCCGGCAATTGCACTGGCTTCCCATCGAGTACCGAATTGCCTTCAAGGTGTTGGTTTTAACCTTCAAGGCCTTAAACGGCCTAGGGCCTGCGTACCTGAGGGACCGCCTTGCCCCGTACATTCCCCCGAGATCACTACGTTCGGAGGAATTGAATTTGCTCCTGGTGCCATCGGTCCGCACCTGCCACTTGTCTACAACCAGGCAAAGAGCCTTCTCTGTGGCAGCCCCGGCGTTGTGGAACTCCCTCCCAGACGACGCCCGGGCTATTACAGAGCTCATCCCGTTCCGTAGGGCCTGCAAGACCGCCCTTTTTGGACTAGCCTTTGGCTAGGCAAACTAGCCTAGCGTAATCTCCTGTGTAATCGGTACCCTGGTCTAAGGAAATGCAATTGTATTTTATTGTGCCTCGGGATATGATGTTGCGTTTTTATGTTTTTATGGCTGTGTTTTATTGTATGGCTGCATGGATGACACATGTTAGCCTATTTTATATGCTGTTATCCGCCCCGAGCCTGCCGGGAGGAGCGGAATACAAGACCGAAAAATAAATAAATAAATAAATAAATAATCCCAAGCACAGCTGGTGGGAACAAGGGAGAGGGTCCTCTCCGTGGTCCCCCCCCCCCCATACTTCAGGAACACCCACCCGCAAAAAAGCAAGCTTCTCCCCTTCCTCATCTCAAAAAAACAGCTGAAGACTGACTTTTGCACACGGGTGTATGGAGAGGAGGAGGATGAGATGGTGGAGAGATCAGTGCTGGGCCTCTGGTTGAGAACTCTTTGTATTTGGCATTCCTGGTCCACGCCGGCCCAATGACCTCATTTGACTACACAACCTGCCCACACCGTTTCATGAACCCTGGCTGGCTGTTGTACACGAATGTGGAGGTCTTGTTTAGATTTGTGTTACTACAGAGTTTTGTCTGACTAGGTGTAGCTTTCAATTTACTGATGTTGGGCTTTAATTTGATGTTAGGTGTTAATGTGACTGTGAGGACGTCACCTATTTGTAGGATGTGTCCTGTCATGCTCTATTTTAAACTGCCACTGTAGCAGCAAATTGGGAGTTATGGAACTCCGAGTGGCAAGTTACCTTTACCCAAAACGGCGGCGTAGACGTGCGGGCGCAAGGATGAGGAACCACGCAACAACTTTACTGCTCAGATGAAGTCAAAGATTTATTGGTTCACACCAGCTGGTGGGCTTGCCCACAGAAGGACCTGTTCACGGGCAAACGGCCCGGTGCATTCTTAACACAAAGCTTTTATACCCTTCATGGCTGATTTCCACAAAGCCCACCCTTCTTCACAAAAATCATTGGTTCATACATCAGAACATTTTCACTTAACCAATTAAACATAGGAAATATTAGCATTACATCATTAAAGCATTTTCATTTGTTAATACAATATACGCTTCTGAAAAGCCTCTTTCCCACAGTACATATCAGTAGCTCAGGCCTGGATGTACCCGAGTTTGCAACAGTTAGCCTCTGCTGATTCCCTGCCAGCAATAGAAACAGCAGAGACCTTCTGCTCATGCGCAGATCTTGTCCTCTTGGCAACAAGGTAAACAACCTCTCGCCCTGTACTGTTTAACCAATCTGAGCCTACGTTATCTACGTTAGGCACGGGATGTGCTTTGCCCAATCATTGCTAATGCTAGAAGCACCAATCACATTGCAACATTCACGGAGCCAGTGCCTGCATGATTCTTGGCACCAAAACCCACTTTTCTAGACTTTACACGTATGCAGCATCACTCTCTGACTGTACCTCTGTTGGAAAAGTACCAAAACTGCTTTATTCCAGAATTTCTCTTTTGTGGGTAACTCAGCACAAGCAGTTACACACATTACATCTGGAAACACTCAAGACATGGCCCAATTCACTCTCCAATCCCTCTTGGCCATGGTTTGTACAGTCCTGACTGCATGCACACTTTTCACTGTATCTGCGGATTTCTGCATGGCAAAAGCACAACATTTTAGCATGAACGGTAAACAGCATAACATGATCATTACAGAACAGAAAACAACGATGATTAGCATCACAACTGACCATAGCCATTGTAGATCTGGGGAGCCAGCTTGTCAGGAAGCCCCAGGTATCACTGTGAGCTTCATAAGTCCTCTGCACTTCTCTAGCAACACCCTGAATCTTGAGCATGTCAAGTTCAATGTCGCCAGATTTGTTGATGAAATGACAACACGTGGTATTTAACCACACGCAGAGTCCACCTTGCTTTGAAAGCAGATAATCTAGCGCGATTTTCTGCTGCATCATCATACCTGCTAGGGAATCTACCTCTATCTGCAGCGAGGACATCCCTGCCAATGAAACATTACTCAGTGCTTCCAGTCCATATGACAACACACGTAACTGTTTGACATTCCATGCCACACCTACCCAAGGGGCGGCAATGGCAACAGCCCTCTGGCCTGAAGTAAGAAAAGTCTTGTCTGTGTCATATCCATAACACTGAATCGACTCTGCCGATCGCTTCTGGATATGCATGTGTAAATTAGTGACTGGGGTCATTCTGGGATGCACTTGAAGCCCCCCTAGCCTTAACATGCCAAGGGTGCAAACTCCATTCCAAGCAACAGGCAAAACCGAACCAGCCCAATTCCCACAAACCCAAAGAATGCCTGGGGGGAGATGTGTCACACGTTCTCCTGTGCGGCTGGCTGGCAGATGCTGTACCAGATTGACAATAGCATCCTGCTGTTGGTTTCCATACAATATGTGAGTGCATCTTGAATATTCCCATCCCCAAGTCCATGTGCCTTGTGTCTTTTGGCCACAGTGTGACCAGTATCTGTCATGTATTGTGATGGTATGATTGCACGCAGGGTAGGAACCTAACTCAACTCGTTTGAAGAGTTCATACATACCATGTTTCTGACTTCCTGTCTCATATGTGACCCTATTGCTCTCCCATTTGAAGCACAGTGGAGCTTCTAATGCGGGGGAACGATGTATGGGCCTGAACTGAGCTGTGTCTGTCTCTCTCCCTATATATGCATGTGCACTTCTGATGCTATTCCAACCTTGCAACGTCAGAACAGCGCTTGGTACCAATGGCCAGCCCTGTTGGTGGCTTGAAGGCCCGTGACTGCAAATCCAGCAATCGTTCAGACTAAGCTCATGAGACATGTTAGTTACCAACTTATGAAACAAATTCTGGTTCCAACCCCCATGTGTCCTGGTTATGTACAATGTCAATATCAGAGCCATATATCCAAAAATAGTCCTCACTCCCATGGGGCGCTTACTCCTGTAACGCTGTCCCATTAGGATGCTAAGCCACCACCTAAGTGAGAGTGCTTTTGGCTCTGTCCATTTACCTCTCGTTGGACCACTATAACTGGAGTTGGGAGCGTTGATCTCAGCCGACTCTTCTGTGGCCTTCTTCTCACCCCCTAAGCAGGGTGCTGTTGATTTTTGTAAATCCTCAGTTTTAAAGGATGTTCTGGATCTATGGAAGATTCCAAAACAACCGGTGCTTTCTTTACACGAGTGTAGTGAACCCACGGACGAATTCCCTCGACCTTCACTGCCGTTGGTGTGCTCAGCAGCACGGTATAGGGACCACGCCATCTGGGCTGCAACGGACGAACACTCCACTCCATGATCAACACCGACTCACCAACTGAAAAAGAATGCAGAGAGGTAGTGGGGAATGGAGGGTGCAAATCTGCTGTGTATTGACTAAGTCTCTCTAACTGTTTTCCTAACATCTGCACATCTTGCAAAGTTTGCTGGTGTCCCAGCACATGGCTGTCTGAAGAAAGTCCAGTAATAGTCTTTAAGTTCAATGGAGGCCTTCCATACAAACGCTCAAAAGGGGAAAGTCCTGACTTCTTATGGGGTGTGCATCTGACCCGTAGCAAGGCCAAAGGCAACGCCAGCCTCCAGTTTAACTTAGTCTCTTGACAAATCTTTGCTAAACAGTTCTTTAAAGTTCTATTGATCCGTTCCGCTCTGGCAGATGATTGTGGGCGATACGCACAGTGATGTTTCCATGTGATACCTAATAGTTTACACAGTCCTTGTACCACGTGGTGCACGTAAGCCGGCCCGTTATCTGATCCTATCTGTAAAGGCATGCCGAATCTAGGGATAATGTCTTTCATAAGTGCCTTTACCACTTCTCCTGACTTCTCTGTGCGTGTAGCAAAAGCTTCAACCCAACCCATATACGAATCAATGAAGATCAACAAGTACCGGAAACCTCCACTTGGGGGCATTTCTGTAAAGTCTGTTACCAAAATTTCAAAGGGCCAACTTCCCTGATACTGTATTCCAGGCGCTTTCAAAGGACCTTCTCTGGGATTATTCTTCGCGCATATCCAACATCTCTGCGCAGCCACAGCCGTCAAGCTGTGCAGACCGTTGATGAACATTTGCCTCTCCAGGAGCGCTGCCAGGGCACTTTTTCCTAGGTGTGTGTTCTCATGATGAAACTGTACTATGTGCCACGCTTTTGTCTTAGGAACAAAAACGCGGTGATCTGGCATTATTATGAAACTCTCTTCCCATTCTCCTCCCTCGCTCAGGGCCCATTCCTCTTCCTGCCTAGTGTAATGACACCTTTCTACTTTGGGGCCTGAGTCAGTGAGATTTAACATTACAGATGTAGGTTTCTGCATAGCTACTTCTCGGGCAGTCAAATCCGCTAACCTATTCCCTTGAACCACCGGATCATTTCCACGTTGATGCGCTTTACAATGCATAACAGCAACTTTGTCAGGGAGCCAAACAGCATCCAAAAGAGCCAACATTTCATCTGCATATTTGACAGCCTTCCCAGCCGACGTCAAAAAGCCTCTTTGTCTCTTTGTGGAGACAAAGCGCCGTGCGCATGCAGCGTTAAAAACGCAAAACGAGAATCAGTATAGATATTAACCCTTTGCTCTTCGGCAAGTTTTAAAGCACGAGTTAATGCAATCAGCTCAGCCAGTTGGGCCGAAGTTCCTGGGGGCAATGGTTCCGCTTCAAGGACCCCATCTTCCCAGGTAACGACAGCATAGCCAGCGTGACGCACGCCCTCCCTTATGAAACTACTACCATCCGTGTATAAGGTTAAATCTACCTTGTCCCAAGGGAAATCACCCAAATCTGGTCTACTGGAATAAATTAAGTCCATAGTCTGGATGCAGTCATGTTCTGAGGGCTCTGATGGGCTAGGCAAAAGTGTTGCCGGGTTTAACATTGGGCACATCTCCAAGGAAACGAGGGGGTTGTTGCAAAGAACCCCTTCATACTTAGTCAGTCTCTCGTTCGTTAGCCAGCGTGGACCTTTGGAATCTAAAAGTGCTTTTACGTGATGTGGGACTCTCACTGTGAGTGGTCTCCCTAGTGTGAGCTTGGTAGCTTCTCTGATTAAATCTACCGAAGCTGCAACGGCCCTCAAACAGGGTGGAAGACCCTTAGCTACTGTGTCTAATTGCTTGGAAAGATAGGCTACAGGGCGTTGCCATGTACCTAAACTTTGTGAAAGAACACCTACAGCCGTCCCATCCCTCTCTGCAGCAAAGAGATAGAACGGTTTGTCTAAGTCTGGCAACCCAAGCGCTGGAGGCGAAATGACAGCTTCTTTCAGCGTTCGGAAAGCCTGGTCACAGTCCTCCGTCCACACAAATGGATCTTGATTACTTCCCTTGGTAGCTTGGTAAAGTGGCTTTGCAATGACAGCATAACTAGGTATCCAATGTCTCACATAAGAGGTGGTTCCAAGGAACTCCCTCGTCTGTCTTCTATCTTTGGGAGTTGGGATAGCACAGATGACTTCCTTCCTCTCAACTTCCAAAACTTTACTTCCCTGGGTCAAACCAAAGCCCAAATACTTGACTTTCTTTTGACACAACTGTGCTTTCTTTCTGGACACTTTGTACCCTTTCTCTTGCAAAACCTCAAGCATCTCCATTGTGTACTGTTTACATCCTTGCTCTGTCTTGGTTGCTATAAGTAAATCGTCTACGTACTGCAGCCAAACACCTTCTGATTCTGGGATTTCAAAGTCTGACAGATCCTTGGCTAGGGCTTGGCCAAAGATGGTCGGGCTATTCTGAAAACCTTGAGGAAGACGACACCACGTGACCTGATGACGTTGTCCTCCCTTTGGGGTTTCCCATTGAAATGCAAAGATGGGCTGTGAGATAGGAGCTAGCCTAATGCAAAAGAAAGCATCTCGGAGATCTTGAACTGAGAACCAGCTTGCTGTGCTGGGGATAAGACTCATCATAATATATGGATTTGGAACGACAGGGGTTAATGACACTGTGGCTTGATTGACAGCTCTCAGATCTTGCACAATACGAAATTTTCCATCTGGCTTACTGACAGGGAGGAGGGGCGAATTCCATGGTGACTCACAATAAACTATAATCTCATGACGTAACAGTCTCTGTAACTCCTCCTGAATTCCTTCTACAGCTTCTCTACTGATAGGGTACTGGGACTTTCTCACGGGAAGCTGTCCTGTTCTTATCTGTATCACCACAGGGGCAACATTTTTCGCCATTCCAGGTTCATTATCTTCTGCCCAAACTCTGGGAGTTTGTTCCCAGCACCAATGTATCTCTTTTCCCTTGACTTGTTTCACTCTGAACAATCTATACTCCTCCTGCCCTGGGACGGTAAGTTCCAACTGGCCTGTCTCCAAGAACTCTAATCTTGCTCTTATCTTTGCCAACACGTCTCTTCCCAGCAGGGGAATGGGACATTCTGGAACATACAGCAATTGATGTATCACTTCTCTGCCTGCAATGTTGCACCTTCTCTTCTGTAACAATGGACACTTCTGTGGCTTGCCTGATACACCAACAACCTTGATCTGCTGATTACTAAGGGGTGCTATTTTTCTGTTGACTACTGATTTGTCCGCTCCTGTATCTATTAGGAACTTTATACGCTGACCTTCCACTTCAACGGCAATCAATGGCTCACCTGGGTCAAGCAACAGAAAAGCTTTGCCAACACTTCAACATTCATCTTCCCATTCAACTTCTTCCTCTTCCTGTACAGCAGCAGCCACCACAGCCCTCTCATAAGGCCTATAACTTCCTCTTCCTCTTCCTCTAGCTCTGCCTGATCCTCTAGACGGTTCTTTGGCTCTTTTTACACTTGCATCACTATCCTCTGACATTTCTTCTACACAATCTTTTTGCCAGTGGCCTTCTTTTTTACAACGGGCACACTGATTTCGACCCAACTTAAACTGTCCTCCATCATTGGCTCTTCCTGACCCTCTTCCACGACTGTTTCCTCTGCCTCTTCCTGACCTTTCATCCATCATGCTCAACAAAACTCTGTATCCCTCTCTTTTCTTCTTCTCTTTCCTCTCTTCCTCTACTTGCTCTCTTGCAATAAACACCTGATCAGCTATTGCCAAAAGTTCATTCAAAGTCTTTCCCAGAAACCCTGGCTGTTTCTGAATTTTCTTTCTGATGTCTGGGGATGATTGGGAAATGAAGGATTGCGTTAGGGCGATCCTCCCGTCGTCTTGCTCTAGATTGTAGGGGCTGTACTTTCTATAAGCTTCCTCTAGCCTTTCCAAAAACGCAGCAGGCGTCTCAACTTTATCCTGTTGAACCCCTTGAATCTTCTGAATACTGGAAGGCCTAGGTGGGCCTTTCCTGATTGCTTTCAAGAGAATCTGTTGAAAGTCTCTAATTCTATCTCTCTGATCGTCATCATTCGGATTCCATCTCGGATCTTGCTCTATCGGGAATCTCGCATTCCCATATGCAACTGCCTCTGCTTGCCCATGTCCCTCTTGAGCAATCAATCTAGCTTGATTGATAATGCTTCTTCTCTCAGCTGCTGTGAATAACGCATTCAAGAGCTGCTTACAATCCCACCAAGTCGGATCATGGGTCGCAATTATGCCTTCCAACAGATCCGCCATAGCTCGTGGCTGTTCAGAATAAGGAGGCGTGTTGTTCCTCCAATTAAACACATCACTGCTTGAAAAAGGGACAATCTGATAAGCTTGCACTACCCTGTTGTGCACGTCTAGCAACGGCACCTGTCGGATGGGCATTTCCAAGACCCCCCTCTCTTCTTCTGCGGCTTGCCTTGCTTCCTCTCTGGACTTGCTCCGAGTCCGGATAGGGGAAACTGCTTGTCTCACACTGTTCCTTCTGCTTAGTTCCGGAGAGCGCTCTATCACTCTCGCGGACTCAAAAGAGTGGCTTCTTTTGACTCTGGGGGAATGCACTATCAGCCCCCCTGAGGCTCCGGAATACTCTTCCTCCCCCTCTTCGTCTTGAGGACGCTCTATCATCCTTTCAACGTTTGGGGCGGGCCATCTCGCTCTTCTTTCTATCTCCCTTGCTTCTTCTATGGGGTAGTGTATTTCTGGTGTGAGAGGGGCTTGATATGCTGGTGGTTTTTCACAAAACGGATTGCGTTCTGAACGGGGAACAGGGTAGGCCGCGGTGGCTTGTGGCTGAATTAAAGGAGCCGTTGCGGTTTGTGACATGCCCATGGTTGATGGAAACATCACGCTTGAACCCGCAGTTGGCAGGCTTCCTAATTCGGGTTGAAATGTCATCGGAGGATTCATTAGGATTGGAATTGGCGCGGTGGGAAACGGAAGGAGTGCTTGACTTGCTGGGATTGGTGCGGTAGGAACAGCTGGGATTGGTGCGGTTGGAACAGGAGGGACCGCCTCAGAATACGTCGCAGCCGGGGACGTCATCTGAACGGCTGAGCCTGTCCCAAGGGTGGGGGCTATGGCTGGCGCTTGCGCTTGCGCCGGAACGTCTAAACTTGCATAGAGCGGAGGCGCGATGGCTCCCCCCGCTCCTGTAGCAGCAATCTGCCTCTCTCTTGGTCTTCTCCTTAAAGGTGGAAGATCTTCCGGCTCTGAAGGTAGAACCGGAGGGTTTCTCCCTGCCTTTCGGTTAACAAAACAACCTTTCTTCACATGCTCTTTTGGGCCTGCCCACCAAACACCCTCTGCAACCATCCTTTCCCACGTTGCGGAGTAAATCCATTGATCAGTTGGATGTACTTCGAAACAATAAGATTCTAGTTGCCTACACTTCTTCAAATCCCAAGACCCTGATTTTGGCCAGCTAATCTCTTGGACAGCAGGCCAAATCTCTGTGCACAAATTCTTGAGCTCAAACTCTTTCAGATCCTGCGGCTTTCCCTCTACTGCTAACAGACAAAACCTGTCCCAATTGTCTAACACACATTGCAAAGGGGTCTCTTTCTTCTGCTTTGATCCCGCACCACCCATCTCTCTGGCCAAAGATCAAAACCACTTCAGTGCTCACCCCCAAACCCAGTGTATGTTCCCTACGTGTTAGTGCTTGAAAAATCTATACTTGCCGATTCCTGCAGACCTCGGGACGTCTCCCTCGTCACCACTCGGTGTCGTCGGATTACTCGCTAGGTGCAACGGACCTCCGCCACCCCCGACTTTTCCTCTGCGCGCTTTCTACCGGATTGCTCACTAGGCACCCGGAAGGTACCCCCGGACTTTGCGAATGCCGGATTACTCACTAGAGGCGGCTTTCCAAGCTGCCCCCCCGGTCTTCCCTCTGCTTTTGGGTTTACCGGCAGTAGCTGCAGTTGCGGTCTCTCGTGTCAGCAGGCGTTGGTTTGGGACGAGCCAGGCAGCCGGTCAGTTGGTGGGGCCCCAGTCTCAGCCCTCCTGGGTCGTCTCACCTCCCCGCTCGAGAGCAAGAGCCGTCCAGTCAGCTGGATTGCGTCTTCCTCGCCACAGACCCGTCTAAATTTGCCTTTTAGATCACGTCGGGGTCACCAAGATGTAGCAGCAAATTGGGAGTTATGGAACTCCAAGTGGCAAGTTACCTTTACCCAAAACGGCGGCGTAGACGTGCGGGTGCAAGGATGAGGAACCAGGCAACAACTTTACTGCTCAGATGAAGTCAAAGATTTATTGGTTCACACCAGCTGGTGGGCTTGCCCACAGAAGGACCTGTTCACGGGCAAACGGCCCGGTGCATTCTTAACACAAAGCTTTTATACCCTTCATGGCGGAATCCACAAAGCCCACCCTTCTTTACAAAAATCATTGGTTCATACATCAGAACATTTTCACTTAACCAATTAAACATAGGAAATGTTAGCATCACATCATTAAAGCATTTTCATTTGTTAATACAATATACGCTTCTGAAAAGCCTCTTTCCCACAGTACATATCAGTAGCTCAGGCCTGGATGTAGCCGAGTTTGCAACAGTTAGCCTCTGCTGATTCCCTGCCAGCAATAGAAACAGCAGAGACCTTCTGCTCATGCGCAGATCTTGTCCTCTTGGCAACAAGGTAAACAACCTCTCGCCCTATACTGTTTAACCAATCTGAGCCTACGTTATCTACGTTAGGCACGGGATGTGCTTTGCCCAATCATTGCTAATGCTAGAAGCACCAATCACATTGCAACATTCACGGAGCCAGCGCCTGCTTGATTCTTGGCACAGAAACCCACTTTTCTAAGCTCTACACGTATGCAGCATCACTCTCTGACTGTACCTCTGTTGGAAAAGTACCAAAACTGCTTTACTATCCTTTCCTTCCTTTTCCCTCCCCTCCTTCCTGCTATCCTTCCTTTTTCTTTCCTTTCTTCTCCCCTTTCCTTCCTTCCTTAACTCCATCCTTCTATCCTTTCCTTCCTTTTCCCTCCCATCCTTCCTGCTATCCTTCCTTTTTCCTTCCTTTCTTCTCCCCTTTTCTTCCTTCACTCCATCCTTCTATCCTTTCCTTCCTTTTCCCTCCCCTCCTTCCTGCTATCCTTCCTTTATCCTTCCGTTCTTCTCCCCTCTTTCCTTCCTTCCTTAACTCCATCCTTCTATCCTTTCCTTCCTTTCCCCTCCTGTCCTTCCTGCTATCCTTCCTTTTTCCTTCCTTTCTTCTTCCCTCCTTTCTTCCATCCAGTCTTCCTTCTATCCTTCCTTTCCTTCTCCCCTCCTTCCTTCCCTCCCTTCTTTCCTTTCCCTCCTTCCTGCTATTCTTCCTCTTTCTGTATCAGTCCTTGCTCCCCTTGTCTCAGTCCCCCCATTCCTTTCCCTACCACCACCAACATTCCGACTCTCTAAACTGCCAGTGGGGGGTGGGTGGGGCCCAGCCTACATTCTAACTGAGGGAGTATTTGCATAATCCCTCTAATTGGTCAGATCCACTAACATTCCGACGCTGTAAACTGTCAGAGGAAGGTGGTGTGGGGGATCATGGGAGTTGTAGTCCATAATGGGTTTTTTTGGATTTGTGGCCGTTGGCTCTTTTTTGGGTGGGTGGGGTGTTTTGGGAAGCATACCTCGTAGGGTTTTGGGTGTATGTGGGCTGTTTTTGTGTTTCTGCCTTGTGTGGTTTCTTTGTTTACTGGCTACTTCTCATGACAGCTCTCTTTTTATCTATAGAAGATGTCTGTAGGGATGTGTATTTAAGTGAGTGTGTGTGTATAGGAAGGAGGAGAAAGATAGGAGGGAAGGGTGGGAAGGAAAAAAGGGAGGAAGGAGTTTGTGGGGTTTTTCTGGGATTTTATGTCAGCATTGTGCTTTACGTGGGCATTGAATGTTTGCCGTTGTTATGTTGGAATCCGCAAAAGTAGGGATGCTCCACCCACTTGGCAGCAGCCTTGTCCTCTTCGCCCAGTCTGCTGCTCCCCCCC